>CAJVPN010001141.1:0-17140 GCA_910592215.1 Entrophospora candida
TACACACGAATTTTATTGGTTGATATCAATTGAAGATCTACATTGGAACATTCCAATAGCGTTACAATGTTCCATTTCCACAACACTGCCAGAACAGTCTCTCCTGTTGCCCAGTAGTCAGGTTACCTAACATTACATTAATAATAATAAGGAAAGTAACACAATAAAAGGAAATAAAGAAAATTCATCACATAAATTTTATTAACTAATAAGTATTCTCATCACATGTTATTTGTTATAACATGTGTACAACAACATTATAGTATTACATTATATTATACAATTGATCTAGAAATTAAGATGCTATGTGTGTGTATGTGCACCAAAACACAAAAAAATCTCCCACTTATCTTGTTAAGCTCCCATTTCATCACCATGTTTTTGCTCATTTCCAATGATTTCTTCAACTTTTTCAAAGACTTTTGAAAAACTGCTTGATTCAACAAACATGTCCTCAATTTTTTTCAGTGCTGCTCAATTCTTGTCAACGTTTTTTCCTTGATTTTTATTGTTTGAAGATGATGAGAAGATGATGATTCTATAACTGGATATATAAATTTCAATTCCAGGGCTTTCAAATGCAAAAAATCATTCCCACCTGATACCAATTTGCCAACCAATGAAATTTTAGGTTATCCTTGATGTATTGGAATCTAATAAATAAACCATTTATATAAATAAATACATCCATATGTCTAATAGTTTACATGCCAGTTTAATCATAAAATAAATTTTTTAGATATAATTGATATGATATGATGCCAAAATACTTGTTTCAAAGATTTTTTGTTTTAGTGACCCTGTTGTAGATCTTTTTCATTAAACCAACTCTCATATCCTAATTTATTATCTTTTTTGTGGATGTTGTTAATGTATGTGCCAGTACATATGAATAGAGGGAGGGTTTGTAGCAAATGCTTGTGGCCACTATTACCACCATCATTGTTATCATTAACATGACCACCATCACTATTACAAACATTGTTAATGTAGTTGTTGCTGCTATTATTGTTATTGTCATTATTGTCATCATCATTGTTGTAATCATGATTGTTATCATCATTATCATTGTCATTATTGTTATCATTATCAATGGTATCATCATCATCATTATATTAACAAAAGAAATCTTAGTCAATTGAATTAATGTGAATAGAAAAAAAAGCAAATGAGAAATTTAATATAGTAAAAATTCAAGCAGTTTTGGTTGTTAATATTAGTATCAATGATGCATGCATATTTACAACCATCTTTTAATGCAAATTGCCTTGCAGTTTGTATGATATTGCCAATTGAAACCTTTTTCCTTGGTCACCACCATCACCTCTCACAAAATTTCTTGAAAATTAATTCTTCATCAACCTCAGTCCTGAAAATTGCAGTTCCTTTTAAAAGATCATTTATTTCAACTAACAATGTAAATGAAACCAGTAAAAATAGTACACATTATTATTATTAATATATAGTATTTGATCATCAGATAAATTTTTATTGATTGAATTTTTTGTTGAAATTAAAATTCGTTAAATTTCATCAATTTACCTATTTATTACAATTACAATTAATTATACATGAAGTCGAAACTATTTCGACTATTTGCGGATCTGGTCGAAATAGGGTCGAAATAAGGTTGAAACCGATTTTTACTATGTAGTTTCCTCAAGTCGAAACATTTCGACTTTGGGGTTTTAATTTCGACTTCATACAATTACAAATATATACACAATAGTAAAATCCTATATTAATTGTGAAACAATTTTCTTTACGTGATCTAATTGATTGTTTATAAGAAAGGTAACCAACAATCAATTAATAACATATGCGTGCATTCCCAATTTTTGTAGATCTATTAGGATGTTAGCCGAAATAGTTTTTGAAAAAATTAATTTTGGCAAAACAATTTTGGATAGCAATAGACGTAAAAAAACTACCCAAAATTTTGGCCAATAAGTTAAAGTGTTCAAATAATTACAGATATAGTTTTGACAAGTAATAAAGTTGATTTCGGCAACTATGAAAAACTATTGGATCTGGTGGTGATCATTTATTAAGAGAGGCAATTTGGCCAACATGTTTTCTTGATATAGATAATCTGAATGCAAACGAAAATTTTGAACTTCTTTGAACCCTTCACATCCACGATTGAGAATTAGAATCAAACGTGAAAGAAGGTTTCCAATTGATGGTGTCATACTTGATACAAATGAATCTCCCCATTGAGTTCCAACATGCTTAATTCCTTGTCATTTATTTGACCAACTTCATATTCTGCCAAATCTATTACGTCACTAGATACTACAATAGATCTTGTGACGTTGTTTTAAAATAAAACTCTAAAGATATATAACTTTATAGTCAGGTTGTAATTATAATGAGCTCAATGCATGAGTCAGATTTTTTTTAAATACTCTCTTTAAATTGGAATGTTAATAATTTCTGTTGATCCATCGTGTAATTTCATTTAAATGTGGCTACGCTATAAAGCCTCGGGGTCCTCATTCATCAACTGCAATTGTCATTGCTGGTACATTAAGATTGCTCTCAATTTTTCATTCCACTTTATCACTAATTAACAATTAATTTTGCGACTGTTAAGTTAATATTAAGAATACACCAAATATTATTCAGAAGACATTCTACTTAAATTATAAAAAAAATGACGTTTATTTTTTTTTCTTCTATTAATGTATATATTATTAAGTTTAAAATAAATTTTTATAAAAATTTATTTACAAAAAAAAAAAAAAATAGAAACCAAAATAACAAAAATTAATATTTTACAATAATATATTAAATAAGCAACCAAATCAAGAATATAATTCGAATTTTTATAAAAATTGTTCTTTATATTTCTGGTATTTCAAAATAATGTTTGAATATACTTTCATTCCTTAAATATTCCGACTCAGCTATTACATAATAAACATGTAGCATAAGTTTTGGGAACCTTGAAGTGAAATAAAAAAGAAATCCATCTGGGATTTCTCCAAGTGATCTTTTTACATGAACTGGAAGATCTTGATAATGATGTTTCTAAAAAAAATTGAAATTGAAATTGAAATTATTTATTTTATTTATTTATTTAAAATAAAACTTATATAAATATGCGAATGAATGAATATACAAACCTTATTTCTTAAAGCTCGTAATAAGTCTCTTACTTTAGCTCCATCATATTTTCTATATTTACCAAGATTTTCCACAAAAACTTTATCCATACGTTTATACCAATCCAGACCTATTATTTTATTGGCTTCGTGCTCAAGGTGTTGAAGTAACAGTGATGGTGGGTCTCGTTCTTCTATTTCAAACCTATCTGACGCATCTTGTAAAAATCCGAGACGTTTAGACGATGACCAAAAATATGGATGGGTCATCACTGTTTCTGCGTTTGGCCTACATTACGTATATTGCGGGAATTATTAACTTAATGTTCCGTATTAATAATTCACAATAATAATAATTAAAGTTACCTTTTTTGGGGATCACGTTCAATCATTCTTTCAATTAAATCTCTAGCCTCAATACCTTTTCCTCCTACATCATCCAATTTATTTAAATCATATACTCCTTTCAATATATTTATTTCCCTGGAATACCGATCTCCAAATGGATGATCTCCTCTGGACAGCACATAATAAAATAAGCAACCCGCAGAGAAAATATCTATTGCTTTTGTAATTCTACGTGGACAATCATCACAACTATCTGATGATCCTGATGAAGTAAAAGAACAATTTAACTGATCTGTGGATGTCCATGCATCTGCTGCTGTTGTGTTGTTGTCTGATGATGATGATAGTGATGATAATGGTGATAATAATTCAGGCGCTCTCCAACCAATTGTACCGCCAATATTATTTGTGGTATTGTGAAAACTACTTGAATCTCCTTCCAACTTTTTGCATAATCCAAAATCTGAAATCAGTACTCTGATTGTCGATTGTTCATAAACAATTCCATCTTTTCTTTTTATTTTTTTCTTGTGCTTTGAAGTGGTTATTAAAATATTTTGTGGTTTGATATCTCGATGTACTAATTTGATAGAATGTAGATGATGTAGACCAGAAATAATTTGATAAAGAATTTTTGATGGGTGTAATGTTTCTATCAGATGTGCATGTTCAAATGTTGAACCTCTTTCTATCAAATCATGTAAAGAGGCAGGACAAAGCTCCAGTGCAATGTATAAGAAACGGTCACATTGTTGTTTGCAGTAATATCTTATAACATTTGGGTGATCATCGCTTTCCTGAAGTAACGATACTTCGTGATGTGCTATATCATAAAAATCAAGTAATAACCGTTTCACCGCTACTTCTTTTCCTTCAAAATTTCCTTTATAAACGATGGTACCATGACTGCCATAACCTAATATGTATATATATATATAATATGTACATTTAATAATAATTATTTTTTCCAATTTTAATATAAATTAGTAATATTTTTTTCAAAATAAATAAAATAAATAAATAAAAATTACCTAAAACAGTATCTGTAATTATCAAAGAATTTAATTTAAGCTCGCCATTAACTGCAGTAGTGACGACATTAGATAATGCGTTATTGTCAATTGTTGAAGTGGGAAAATTAATATAATTTACATCTATATTTTGACTATTGTTATTATTATTATTATTATTATTTGTTGTCGTTGTTTCTTTGTTAAGTTGACTAGTAGAGGTTGTAATGCCATTTGTTTTCAAGTCATCTTTAAGTTCAACTTTCTTATGATTTGTATTATTATTATGATGATTTTTACTACCTTTCTTTTTCTTTTTATTATTACCAACTTCCTTTTTATTGGATTTTACCTTATTAATACCATTACTATTAATAAAACTTTTATCAAAACTACTATGCTTTTGTGCAATTGCTCTAAGTAATGAAGTCAACGATAATTTATTAAAATGTTGTCCACCATTTTTTTTATTATATTTATTCCAATAAATAATACCAATAAAAACCATTGAAATAATACTAAATAATAAAAGTCCAATATGTGTTAAACTAATAATGGAGTTAGTTGTATCTATTGAAAGAGGAGAGGAAGAAGCGGAAGAGGAATAATTTTCTTGAATAATTGTGGTTTTTTTTAATGAAGGTGATGACGAAGATGATGATGATGAGAGAGATGATGGACCTTCAATGCCTAACCTAAAGATATGTTCTTTATTTATCAAATAATCATCATTATCATCATCATCGTCATAATCAAAAATATTATTATTATTTCCAATTAAACAATTTGGATATAATGATGAACCATATTGACAAGTTTCATCATCATTATTGTCCATTTTTAATTTTGAAAGTTCGTTTGATGATGACGGTGGTGGTAATAATGATGATGGCTGTGCTGGTGATATATATTCAGGTGAAGAAGGAAAAGAATCAAAAAGTCCAACAACAGGAGATCGAAGTACTCGATACCATTCATTTTGAGCTTTTTGTTTTTAAAATATATACATATTTAAAACCATGCTTATTAAATATAAAATATCATAAATACAAAAAGAAACCTTTCTTACTAGAATAAGAATTAGTTGACAAGATATCACCATTTGGAGATGCAATGTATAAATCATTATTATATGGTTTCGTGTTATGTATTAATTCAATACTTGTGTCATAGCTATGTGGAACATATTCAGTATAAGTAACATTTCGTTTCGGTATTCCATTTTCAAAAATACGTATTTTATATGCTAAATTTATTATTATTTTATTATTATTATTATACATTATATATAAATATTCTTTTTATATTTTATAATATATTTACCATTCATGCCAATATATAAAGCATCTTTAGGTAAAACAGGACAAACAGAACATTCATTTTCATTATCTCCTTCATTATTATCAAATAACTTTATCAACTTTTTGGTTGCAGGATCAAGTGCAATAAATTTTGTAGATTTAGTACCAACAATAACAGTATTTCCATCAGAAGCTCTAAACAACGAATTCATAACTAACCAACTAACTAATAATAATAGATTTGTAGATTATTAAAAAATTTTCTTTTTTTTCAATTATAAATATAAAAGCTTTTTCGTTTTCTGAAGAATAAATAAAACAATTTATTTTAAAACTCGCTCGCTTTACAATTTGTACTTATTTATCATATTTATATAAATGTATGTCCCACAAATGATCTATTTATAGTAGTTGACAACAGCCGATCGATACACTTTACAAGCCTCTCATAAAAATTTCACAAAAAAAGCATTTTTAAACATCTTTCTCATCACTATAACCTTTAGCAATACCAGCTCTACCCTCTTCGGCTAATTCTGCTTTAGTTTCACCAATTTTTTGTTCCAAACCTTTAAAAGTCCGTGAATTCAAAAATTCTAATTTTTAAAAACATTAAAATAAATAAATAAATAAATTCTTCTTTTAAATATATAAAAGTTAACGAGTTATGTCTTTTAACATTGATAAAAATACCTCCAGCACTATTCAAAAGAATGGACATTGAAGTATCTTTATTACGTATTGTTACATCTGTCGTCGTTCTAAGTTCTAATGAATTTTTATAAAAAAATATATCATTAAAGAGAGGAAAAAATCAAATTTTTTACTTTCTTTTAAAATAAATAATAATAATAAATTACCTGGTGTACTTGTTTTGCCATATTTACGTCCTTGTTTCAATTGTCCAGTAACTAACGAAAAATGTGGCTCGTCGTCGTCATAATCACTTCTCTCCTCGTTTTGCTGTACTTTGTCGCGGTCATCGATTTTTTTAGATTCTTTTTCATAATCTTTTCTAGTTAAAAGCTGTTGAAAATCAGTAATGTAATTTCCAGTCCATTGCTTTGATCTATATATTTTATATGCATACAATCATTAATTGATGATAATAAATCCTCTTTTCGAATCTGATAAATATAATAACAACTTACGGGTCAAGAGCTATTTCCAATTCAAATGGTGTTACGATAGGACGGTAAAATTCCTATTTATTTTTAATAAAAAATTTTTTTCCTAAATATAATTAATTATTCCCATCATCATCAAGAAGAAATTGTTTTAAAAGCCAAATAATATTTCTTTGACTTTTAATAATTACTTTTGAATCAATTAAACTGTTCTCCGGACAAGCCACAAGCACATAACAATCTATTTCCATAAAATTGGCCATTTTCGCTACATTCAGTTTACCCATCACGAATGTATATGATTTCTTTCCAGAATTTATTATCAATTTTTTAAGATGTGATATAATCTCCAAATATGAAGCTAAAAATAAACAAATAATTTTAGATAGATAGTTTGTATTGTATCGCATAATTAATTAATATAATTTTATCTTCTTACCTACACCTAATGTTCCTACCACTATTCCGATAACATCTGCATCTTTTGCTCTTTGTATCATATAAAAGCTATCAAAAAAAAAAACAGATAACAAAATATTAATAAAAAGGTTTTTTTTTTAAATAATTATAATTTTAATATATTTACCGCTTCATTAATGACTTATTAACTTGTAGATTTTCTTGTCGACCTTTACGTAACTTTGGATCATATGAATATACCTTTTGATAGTAATAATAATATTTTAATTCAATTAATTTTTCTATAATAATAATAATAATAATAATAATAATAATAGTAATAGTAATAAAGGATGCAATATGGATTCTTTTTTTTTCATACATTACACTTATTATGTGTTATTATTATATTCGACAATGTGGTACTCTCACCACCAATGTAAAAAATCGAACAATCTTCTATATTAACATCTTTTGGTAAACTATAATATCTTCCTTTAGTTACAAAATTAGTAATCTTTTTCTCTTCCAAAAAAGAAGAAGAATTGTTTTTGTCAGATTCATTTATTATTATTGCTGAATCTTTATCAACAAACGATTGCATGATGTTATTTGTGCAGGCTCTCCTTTCCTCTGTCATCTTTAATTTATTTATAAAATCATCTTTTTAAAAATGAATGAATGAATTAGTGATAACGTATAAATTAATGATCAGTGTCAAATATAATAATTTTAAAATAATGATAATAAGTACCTATACAATATGCATAAATCACATCGTACATTATAATTATGTTTTTATTATTATTACTACTGTTATCAACATCACCATTATTGCCAAATAATTCATCAAATACTTCTAGACAATGATCTATATCTATTGATTCTTTTCCAAACACATATATAACAGGAAGCCTTGATGTTCTAAAATACAAAAATAATAATTAAACAATTAAATAATTAAATAGAATTAATTTTGAGTTTCTTCACATACGTACATAAATAAATAAGTATGGATTATACACACGGGCTTAAGCATGAATGACCATAATGAACAATCACATCAGAATCTACGTGTTGTGCTGCGACTTCATCCACACAACAACTATATATAAAAATACATCATCGTCGTCAATAGTGCAAAATAACAATTATTTTTATCACCAACATTTACTAGTATAGATAAAAAGTAATTACCTTCCATAAGAGGTATCAGCAAGAATGAACACTTTTTTTTGAGTTCTTTCTCGAATAATTGTAGCAATTTCAACAGAGTCCGCCAATAATTTGTCAGGAAATTGAAGGGCTATCTATCGGTAAAACAAAAAACAAATTTTTGTCAATGAATATGTATAAAATTTAAATAATAAATAATAAATATTATTAACCTTTTCATAATTGCCATTCAATAAAAACTTTACAGTTCTTTCAATTTCATAAAAATTTTCTAACTGTTTAACATCTCCTATTACCAATTTTTCACTTTGAGTTTCTAATTTTCGTTCTATCACTGCACCACCATCATCCGCAAAATTATTTGGTCCTTGGAGTGTAGTAGTCATTTTATTAAAAAATCACCGATTCAAAATTTTGGTTTTTCTGCGCCAACGATTAAAAATGAAATTTGATAGTTTTATTGGAGGATAACAACAATAACAACAAAAAAAAGCTCCTAATAAACAAAGATGCAATTAAAAAAAATTAACACTTTAATAAGGCAAAAATTTTATATAAAAATCTATTTGTTTGTTCGAATGTGAATAAATAATAATTTTTTTAAATTTTGTTATTGATTATTTAGGTTGGATTTATTTTAATTAATCTTTCATTCGTGTGGTTAGCAAGGACACACACACATTTATAAAAAATTTTCATTAGAAAACTTTAATTAATTATATAAAATAAAAATGTATTTATTATTCATAAAATATCATCATCAAAAAACCTTTTATTATAATTTATGATTATTATTAAATAATGAATTCTTCTTCATCTGGATCTGGGCCATGTGGTAAAAATTCTTCATTAGGACATATTTTATGAAATATTTGTTTAGCTTTTATAGTTGCTGCTTCAAAATCAATTGATGGATCAGGATCATCAGTTACAATAATATTGTCAGGTAGTAGTGATGATGATGATGATGTGGATGTGAATGATGTGGCTGTTCTACTTTTATGTTGATAAAATAATGTGAATAATGGACTTGGTTTATTGGAATTATCATCATCTATACAAAATACAAATATATATATATATATTAATAATTTTAATTAATTTTTAGATAATCACTGTAATGATTATGGTTGTAATTTTTTTTTTTTTTTGGTACTTGCCTCTGTTGACACTATTTGTAATATTAATTAATTTTTCTAAAGCACAAAATAAATCTTCTTTTGCACTGTTTTTATTAGCTTTAGTTGATAAGTGTAATACACCTAAAATAATGATATTGAAAGTAATGGTTATGGATATATATAGATGCATATACAAACATTGATATTTTTCAACTTACATTTATTTTCGGGACATGTTTGTGTTAAAAATGATTGATGAAGAACAGTAATTGAATATTTATTATTATTAACAGAATTTGGTGGGAAAATAGTCATATTGGCACCAAAATCTTGATGTAAATAACCATCAATTATTACAATAGCACGAGAAGTTACTTCCCTAAAATAAAATCGAAAAATAAAATAATTAGAGAAGCTTTTAATGCAAAAAAAAAAGTCTATAAAAAAATACCATGTATCTTTAACTTCTTCTATGATATTAATCGGGATATAGTCAATTGATGTGATTAAAAGGGTCGAAGAGAGTTGTTGATCGTTAACATCAATTAAACTGTTAAATTTTTTTGTATTCTCATCAATTAAAATATGTTTTACAGGATGATCAAGCATATATATTCCACCATATACAGCACAAACCCTACATTTATAAATACATATATTAAAGAAAATTTTTCATCAGGAGAAGATATTCCATTAAATAAAAATCACTATATATTCACTCTAATAATAATGATGATGATGACGATAATCTCACCGACAAAATCCTTGAACAATTTCACTACCAACTCCATAAAGCGCTACCAAAAAAGCAGCATTTCCATACCGACCAATTGATTTCAAATATCTATGAGTCATCTCTAAACCTTCTAAAGTATTTACTGTGTATAAATAATTGTTGTTGGGTTTTTAATATAATTTTCAATTGAATAATTATAATCATCAATTATATATATTTATATATACACTAACCAACATCAGCTTCTGTTCGAATCAAAGCTATCGAATACAATATTGCTGATAACAATTTATCTTGAATTTGAAATTTTTCATGAAGAAAACTGATAAAAGTTTTCTCTCTATAACCTATTTTATTTATTTTATTTTCGTATCTTTATATATGTTAGGCAAATCAAATTTTTTGATTGATTGATTGACTCTATCAAACACACACGCATACATATAACCATACACGCATACACGTGCATATAAATAAATAAAAAGATAGCTTGCCTTCGTATGTTTCTGGTGAATTTTCATATTCTAATGCAAAATATAAAAACCTCATCAATTTTCGTTTATCAATCAAAGGTATTGTTTGACTAGTGAAAACGTCTTCTTTCGAACAAGGAACCTGTATAAATTACAATTTTAATTAATAATTAATTTAAAAATTATTATTATTATTATTATTATTATATTAAAATAATTATGAATGTGACCTTATCAAAATTATCTTCTTTCTCGGAATAAATATATGTTTTATCTAAAGCTTTGAATTCAATATATCTTCCAACACCAGAAGTTATTAGTAGCTCGACTAATTCACCACGACAAGGAACTAATTTAGGAGCCAAATCTAAATAATATAATCTTGATTCTTTAAGCAAGGAAGCCAATGTCTCAACTTGTTCAAAGCTTGATAAGGTTTTTGAAACATGGTGTATTATTTCATCTTGTTGTTCTTTGATTTCTTTGAAGAAATTATTATTATTATCATTATTATAAGCCTTATTTTTATTAAGAATACTAGAATAAATTTCATATTCAATAGATGAGTAGGCTTGTCGTCGAGCTTTGATAAAATCAATGGTTAAAGCTCTTTTTCCTTCAATAACTAATTAATTAATTAATTAATTAATTAATACAATAAACAGTTTAATAAAATCAATAAATGTTATATGTAATTAATATATTTACTTTCTTGAGTATTTTCATCAGAATCAGAATCTAAACCTAATTAGTGATTGTATATATATACATATACACAATATGTGACTTTAAGTGTTAAAACGATTATTTATTATTATTTTTTTTTAAAAAATATTTTCTCAAAGTATAAATTTATATTAAAGCTTTTAAACAACCTTGTAAACTATTTATTAATTCTAGTAATTCTCTGAAATTAAGCGAATTCCAACTTCCACCATAATAATTATTTGTATCCATATGTAAAACTGATTTTCCAATTTTTGCTAAAGCACTAAAAAACGAAAAATTTTTAGATTTAAAAATAAAAAAATAACGACATGAAACAGAAAAACTTACCCCGCAAGAATCGATTCTATCAAACCAGTTCCAAGAATAATAACATCATACTCTGTAACTTCCAACAATTGTTGATGCATTGTTATAATTATTATTATTGAACTAAAATTTTTAAAGAATTTAAGAATGAAAGAATAGAAGATAATGAAAATAACGGAATAATGAAAATTATGTACAAATAAATAAAATAAATTTATTTATTTCCAATTTGATTCATTAGAAATAATATAATGAGAACACCTTATTTTAAAGTTTTGTTTATTAGTACCACGTGTACATGTGAAAATTTTTTGATCTAACAGACAAAAAAATATTAGACAGAGAACTGGCTTATTGTACGTCACTACCACCTCCAACACAGTGAATCTCGATATATCGAAAAGGATTTATTTACAAAATGGATCTTAAAATTTATCACATGACTTACCAAATTTTTTTAAGATTTTTATTTTGATGACAGAAGAGGCTCTGCCTGTTCCGAACAAAGAAGCTTTATTGGCAAAAGAAATACTAAATTTATATATTAAAGAGCAATCTGACAGTTTATAACCAAGTAGAATTATTTTATTATTATTATTATTATTAAAAAATAAAATAAATGATAAAAAACGCCGTTACACATTAGAGGTGAACCCAACATCTGTACTATGTACCCAGAATTCCCAAAAGAAAATTTTAAATCCAGATCACGTTACACTTAGAGATGCGCATAAGATAAATTTATAGTATCTAGCCTTTTTCTACCAATGCATCAACTTCGTTTTACTTCTTTATATACATTATCAAGTAAAGTAGTGAAAAATTTTTCCCCCTAGATAATTTAAACAAAGGGCTTTTTTCCTGTAAATTTTTAGTTGGTATTATTAACTCTGATAAAGAAAGAAAAAACCCACACTGATAAATGGGCCTTGCAAATAAAACTTTTAATTCTTTCATTGATACTTATCAATAAAATAGCTTAAGAGTTGATTTTTTAATTGTAATGGTGAGAATTATTATTATTATTATTATTATTATTATATTCTTAGAGCTAAGAAATTCCAAGATATTTGCAAGTACATGTTTAAAATGTGCTTCACACACCATATAATTCATAACTGTAATATTTACATTTAACATGCTTTTGCTGAAACCCAGACAGACACCTTGCCCATGTTTTCAAAATGCACCAAATATTCTTAGAAATCATAATAATAATACTTTTCAAAACCCTCCATTTAACAAAAATGCTTGCCTTTACTACTAAATTATCTGTGGCTTATTAATTGGACTTTTTTTCCTCATTATATATATAAAAAATACAACAAACTCTATAATATAAATCAAATAATTGATAAAATAATGAAATAAAAGTCTTGGAAAGAATGGACCAAGTAAACCAGTTGGTGAAAAGAAACATCTGAAAGAAAATGAAACTGTGTGGAAATATTTCAAAGCAATTATTTGATAAAAAGGCTGGATTAAACACTGGCCATTAGAACTCACAAGTTACTTGGTGAGGGAAAAGATGTTGTTGCCTTCGCAATAAAAAATTCGAAGTCATGTGCCAAGAATTGTAACTTGTTCAAAATTATGCATAGAAAATAACATTTCAAAGCCTTGCTCATAAGAATAGAGGCAGAAAGTTGTTAATTAATTCATTTCCATAACAAACATTTTTACAAATTAAATAATAAAATTAATAAAAAACACTTTTGTAGTCGGAAATTCAACAGTAGGGTTTAATTGTTTATTTAGTTATCAAAGTGGTGTAAAACTAGAGCTTCTATTCGTAATACAGGTTCTTATTCAAATTATTTGTTTTATTCGAATAAACTTTCAATGTAATTTGAATATTCATAACGAATAAAACAAATAATTTGAATAAACCTTATTCAAATAGAAAAACTTTGAGGTTTTGTAAATCGGTTTTGGTTATTTGCTTTGGTCAGAAAGCAAAGGTTTAATTTTTGGTTTTTGTCAAGCATAAACATTTTTGTTTTTATGTAAACATAAGTTGTTAAAATTGTTTGGCCAGATATAAAGTGCTGACATTTATTAACCAAAGTCGTTACCACCATCACTTTGTTGTATTTTGCAACGCACGGCTGAATTTAACTAACCAAAGAAAAGTAAAAGTAAATAAACAAGGAACTTCAGTAAAGCTTTATAATGTTGTTAATTGTGACCATAAAAGTGTGCTTACAGATTCTCCAAAGCTTTTTAAGTACAAGAAAGAGGCATCAAATTTATAAAACGAGCATTGAATATATAAGCTTGCAATTAATTGACAGGCATAGCTCAAAAGTTAATTACAACATTGTGGCTTTTAATTATGGCTATCACTCGGATGCTGTACATAATATTATGACATTCACTTATCTGTAGATCTGAATGTGGTACATGAACATTTTAGACTCAATCACCAGTGCTTGAATGATTTTGTTTCTTTGTTCTTTTGCCAATTTGGTATTTTATTATAATAATTTCTTTTCTGATTTTGCCTTGGACGAATGTTCTTTAGTAATTCTTTTTAGCTTCTTCCTCTTGGTGAGCATTGTAATGTAAGCCATTTCGAAAATGTTGGCAAGTATCACACAAGTCAGCTCTTGGACTCATAATTTGAATCTGGGGAGTTAGTTGGCGTCATACTTCAAGGACTCCAAATTACTATCCTCTTCCAGACCAGCCAGAATATTTTTACAACTCATTTCGGCTGGTAAAAATATAACTGATTGAGTTATTCTATTGTCACTCTTCCTGGGCTTGGTAATCCATAGATAGACTTCCACATAATTTTCCAGAAATTCTTTAGCACTTATCAATCACCATTTTAGTTTTTCATTGGGACATTCTTTTTACATTGCCATGAACTCTAGATAGAAGGTCATTGTTTATCAGGTAATTCCTAATATTTTCAAAAATAAGTTTTACCAATTCCTAGCATATTGAGATAGGTTTTTTTGGAAAAATAGTGTATTATAGAAAATTCTTTTTAAGGCGTCTACTAGTGCTTATTGATCCACCATCCATTGTTTTAGCCATTAAAAATATATCTTATTCAGGCTTGAAATGATTCATGTAATTTTGCAAATTCTTCATTAGAACCATTATTATATTCATTACTTTTGTTAATGCATTTCATATATCTATAACCCTATATATATTCACCTTGTAGTTTTATTTTAATTCATTAAATATCAATCATTCTTTGCAAAAGTAATTTTTATTTTAAAAAAGCTTTTATGAACAAGAAAGGAAAATTAAATGCATTATTTATCACTTTGACAAGTAAAAAAATATTAAATCCACATCAACTATTTCATTCTTTTCTAGTTATCAAAATGATTTAGCCAGTCATCATTAGGAAACCACTGTAAAGTTAAAACTTATCAAGATTATATTCTAGATAAAGTAAATAGTGACACTAATTAATTGGTAATGAAAAAAATCAGTTACCTTCACAAAAAGACCTTTGACAATTTTAAGTGTATCAGATGCATTTGGACGTGCATTTATATCCTTTTGACACATTGATTGTGAAAGTGATAAAAGTTCATCAGGTAATTCATTATTAATACCACTTGAAGTAATCAAGTATCCAACACCCCAGATATCAACTGTTATATCATGTGCTCCTATCAACATTTCGGGTGCATGATTATCTGGGTTAAGTTCTTGTAAATTTTCATTTGAAGGAGAAAAGCTGGCAAAATCAAAGTCAATCAAAATATATTGTTTTCCATATTGTATAATATTTGGCCATTGTATACTTCTATGCATAACTGGACTAGGTTTTATATTATGCAAGCCCTAATTAAATATATATAATTTCATATAGTTTAATTAATAATAAACAAAATACATATATCAACTAAATCAGTTAAGGTGATGGTACCTCTAAACAAGTTAATACACAAATCAAAGCTTTTAGTAACTCATTGGGATTTTGTGGTCTCTTCTCCTCCCCCCTTGGCTCCAAGTAAACAACATTCTCATGAGAATAAATTAATTTTTCAACACATTTGATCTTGTAATTCTGTGTGTGAAAAATATTTTTTAAAATATAAATTTGAAAGACAAAAAATGAAATGGAGATATTTTTAAACTTACATCTATAAACCCATAAATATTTTTTAGATGATTAACTTTAGCTTCTGAAGGCAATATTTTTTTAATACCATAACCAATTTCAATACAAGTTCCATCATCACGCATTATGACTTGAAAATCTGGTGATTCTCTTGAAGGACACATGTTGATAATCATAGGTAGTATTCGACCTAAAGTTTTATAAAGTAAATTAACATTTCTAATGAGAGGTTTGAAAATCAAGACATTAAAGAACCTACACATATTTTTAATTAAATTCATTAGCTTGAATCTATGTGTTAATCTATTTAAATCAAATTCTGCAAGTTTCTCACTACAAATATCTGGATGCTTTGTCTTTTGACTGTTAATATTAATGGGATTTTTTTCACTAATATAAAGGACACAAAAGGTAACAGCAGTAGCATTGGCATAGTATCCAAAAAGATATGGAATGTCTCCATAATCCCAAGTATTGAATTTGTCAACCAATTCCCTAGCAGAATCTCCTTTTTCAACTTCTCCTTTCTCTTCTCCACGAACAGCACAAATGTTTCTTATAAATAAGGCAAAATCTGGTTGATTTTGACCTATAAAACCTTTCATTAGTAATGATATATTTCTATTTATCAAGCTAATTATTTTAATGAACCTACCTGTGGTTGTATATTTGGAACTTTTACGATCAAATTCCATTATTGGCATTTCATTAGAATATTTTCCAAATACTTGTAGTGACTTGCTGATAATAAAATCCCAAAGGGAGTGAAATGAATTTGCTGTTTTTCCTGTTGGAGGGGTGTAAATTAAGCTTGATATTAACTCAGTGAAAAATGCACCACAACTTTCTGATTTGCTTTCTATAAAATATTTATCACGTTCTGTTGGGTCTATACTGAATGGTCCAACAACTGGGATTAAAGAGAAAAATTCCTTGGAAAGAGGGATTTTCACATTTGGTGTCTTATTAAGAAAATATGCAAGTTGATGACGTCTAGGGATTCTGTTTGGACTTTGTAACCAATCTTTCATGATTTTATTTGTGGGGTCTAAATACATAATAGAAAGGCCTGAATGCTGATTAAAAATGGTATATTTTTGATGTTGCATTGTATCAATGGGGATTTGACTTAATTAATTAACATTAAGTTAAGTTTGGATGGAAGGTCTGTGTTCAGTTCGTTATGAAAAAACTTGTCAATCTTGACCAAAGAA
>CAJVPN010001142.1:0-17135 GCA_910592215.1 Entrophospora candida
TAAAAAATCCTTACATATGATTTTTTATATGTGTGGTCAACTATGTTTGTGTTTATTGAAATTTGTAACACCCCAATGTAACATGCATAAATTTGGATTTTTGAGCCCGGATCTACATATAAATTGACACGTGATTTACCCTACCCTTAACAATCAATCAATATTTGTTGTACAAAAAATCATGAAAAAATTGCAACACTCATTAAATATGCCAACTGAGAGTCTAGATGTGTAAATCCAGAGTGAAATAGAACTAGATGAGTGTGATAGTGAAGGAGATGATATAGAAGATATAGAGGAAGTAGAAGAGACAATTACTGAATTCAAGATTCAAGAGTCATCTGCAAAAACAATCTGGTCTCTTATATCAATTGTTCATATGTTAACTGAGTTAGCAAAAATCAAATATGTTATCACATCAGATGATATTCAAAAGGCAAGCATTCAAAGGAACAATCTTTACTGACAAAGAAAAGACTGTGTCAGCAAATATTGTCAACTTTCTTTGGCCTTTTGTTCAAAAACACACAATTGACAATCATCTTCCAGAGCCACACATCCTAATATATGCACCACTAGCAGCATTAGCAAACTATATTGCAACTATTACTGGTTTTCCCTCTCTTGTTTGCAAATTATCAATCACATCAAAGAACATTCACTCACTACACCTTACAACTGCTAAAGTGTATGATGTACCAGTTGATGATACAAACTGGATTACTAACTCTAATCAAGCAGGAAAGAATAAACCTGCCATTTTTTTAACACAAAGAAAATACAGTTGCTCATGGATTCCCACAGTCTTCAATTTGCTTGGAAGGTGATTTTTATTAATAAATGGACAATATGCTTGTTAGGAAAGGCAAAGCCTGGCAAAGCATTTATCAAATCAAATTTTGAAGCAAGAATGAAAGGCAAGAAAGGCAATGTTAACATCTCCAAGTTCACACCAAACACAGAGATGTCAATTTCAAAAATGGAAGCAACAGCTGAAAAATATACATTACAGGTCAAAGACTTAACTAAAATCCTGACACCTTTACATAAAGAGATTTCACAGCTTGAGCTGCAGTGAATGGATCTTGTCAGGAAAGTGGGAAGGACAGCATGGGATCCAGGCTCTGCTAATTATCAAAAATTAAAAGAAATCAGGCATGATATAGCAACTAAACAATTTGAAGCTATCAAATTAGAGAAGGCACTTGCAAAGGCTAGAAGTTCATTATACTCTCTAAATAAAGCTTTGTGAACAACAAATTTTGCAAGTACTACAACTTCTGAAAATGCAAACCTGCCAGATAAGACTAAAAAAAAAAATCTTGAATGGAATTAAAAAGGAGGACTACATAGAAAAGGTGAGATTTTATATAGTATTGTTGTCTCTTTATTGCCTAGATTAATTTTTAACTCTTTGTCTGTCCCAAAAAATAGATGGATTTACTTCCAGTAATCATGGGGCATCTTTCTTCACAGCAGAGAGTTGTTTTTTTGGGGACAGACCCTGGTACCATCATAACATCTATTACCTCACCAAGGCCACTTGAGACCATCTTTGCTGATATAAACTGCTTCAATACTCTTGAGGATAACTCAGAATTTACACCCCATAAGTTTGATGTTGAATTTCTTCCAAACCCCTTTAAAATCACTTCTGGTCTCATTAACAAAGTTACCTTTTTGAAGAAGCACCAAAAAAAACAACAACAAAAGCATGGCATAGATAGGGAGACTCAACAGAAGAAACAAGCAAGGGAAAACTGGGAGCAAGAAATTTGGACTAAGAGAGCTAGGACCTCAGACAATTATAATTGAACTGGTATTGAGAAAAGTGGGTAGTGATCTTGTTAAAACACCAGTCAGAATCTTCAAGCATTTACATAATAAAAATTTGGTTTTTAAAAAAATGTCCCAAAAAGGAAATTCGCTAGCCATTTTTAGTAAGATATTCTGAGTATTTTTCACAACTTTTTATGTTTTCTTCTTACATACCAGTTCAAATATGATTGTCCAAGGTCCTAGAGAGCTTATGGCAAAATAGCAGCACAGGAATGGAAACACATTCAGCTTCCTTCCAATTCACCAAAACCTACCCTAATCCACTGTATTAGACATTGACAAGGAATTAACAGGCATTCTAAACAAGGAATGAAAAAATTCGAGCTCAACACAGGAACTACAGATATGTAGCAATTGCAAATGAGTTCAATACAAAAAGATTTGCCTGTATTGTTTTCCTAAGCTTATTCTTCATTGAGCTCACAGGATCATTAATGGAAAAGAACAGACTGTTCAGCTCCATGGCACAGTAGAATGTGTTCATCCTTGATGCCCAGCAAGAGGGATAAAGTATACAACACAGGGAAGGGATACCAATGCAGCTGCAAACATCGCTCTATCTGGAGCATCAATTGTCCTAGCTGCTGACCTTCAGCCCCTTCCTCCTTTTCACCGCAATACCAATCACACAAGGTACAACCTTTCAAATGAACTCCTTTCAGTCATGACACCAGAACTGGTTCCTCACGACTTCATTTGTGATGAATGAATATGGTGAGATTTAATTTTTTTTTTTAGTTTTCTGGCTGTTTATTCCATATACTCATTTTGTTTTTTTATTATTTAATAGCTTGTCATATAACTAGCTTGCTCACTTGTGCAATATTAATAATATTTTATTTTTGAGATTATAAAAATTAAAGCATCAGTTTTTTTCTTGAATTTACATTGTTTCTTCAATAGTCAATTTACAGCTTCTTTTCTTGTTGTTCACCCAAATCTCTTAAATAATCTTCCATGGTAAATTTTTTTAAACTGTGATTTTTTGTTGTTGACTCTTTAAGGCAGCAATATTTCCCTTTAGAAAAAAAATTAAAAGATATGTTGAAAGGTTAAAAATTAATTAATTAAGTGATATTATATGATAAAGATCCACAATAATACCTTCTTTGCAAATCGTTGATTGCGAATAAATTTGGGATCAACCTAAAATAAAGAACATTATTGGGTTATATATGGTTTATGAATAAAATACCTATACCTGTATTAATATAATTTATATATAATTTACTAACTCCTTTTAAAGAAGGATAACGATATGTCTTTGGTTTCTTAATACCATTACGGTGAGCTTTACGATCTATGAAAATCATACAACAAAGAAAGGTTTAGAATGTTATAATATATTTGGAAGAAATGTGCTTTAATGTGAATATAATACATACTTTGGTTATGGTTGGTGTGATTTTTACTTTTAGCTAAAAATTATTCAATTAGGGAAAAAAATAAGGAAGGATTGCAAATAAAAAATTCTAGAAAATTAAAACTATATTTACCCATTTTTGTTTGAACTTTGTTATAATTTTATAATTGTATAAATATATTCAATTTTTTTTTTTTACATTAATTCAATTTTTAAATCTTTTTATAAAAAAATCAATTTTAAAAACTAATTCATAAAACGAACCTTAAGAATAAATTTTTATTGTAATAAAAAAATTTTAATTTCAAAAAAAAAAAAATCTCAAAATGAAAATTGATCTTATCACATGACCCAAAAGTGCAATCCTAAAAAAAATAATGTCGGAATCTGTTTTAGGCTCTTCAGCTCGTCAACGCTTAGAATCATTTCTTTTACTTTCTAAGTCTGCTAAGGGCGGCGCATGTGTACAACTGATCAAAGATGCTTTAGGAGCTCCAGGTGTTTATGTATTTGCAGAACTGTTGGACATGCCAAATGTTGCAGAGGTATGAAAAGCTCCATCTCTTGAAAAAATACTAGTTAATAAATAGAATTAACTAATTAGGTTAAAAAAAAATCATCACAAACTTGGGGAAGAGAAAATTATTGGTGGACCAAATAACTTTCCACGAAATAAATTCTTTTGGTTTTAGGCAACTGGATTTCACAATAAATTTAACAGACTTTCCTGTTTATATTTTAACAGCTTCGAAACAGTGAACAATACCAATCCTACCACACATTGTTAAGGCTTTTCTCATATGGAACTTATAAAGATTACAAAGGTAAAAGCAATGTATACATATATATATACATATTATTAAAGAAGAAATAATATCTTAATTAAATTTGGAATTTCATATATTATTAGATAATGTTGAAACATTACCACCATTGGATGATGCGCAATTAAACAAACTTAAACATTTGTCAATTGTCTCTTTATCCGAAGAAGCACGAGTTAGTAATTATACGTTTATTAATGTTGCGAATTTATAAAAATATGATTAACAAACTTTCAATTGTTTACAATAGACAATTCCATATGATACGTTATTAAAATACCTTGATATACCTAATGTTCGAGAACTTGAAGATTTAATTATCGATGCAATATATCAAGATGTTATTAAAGGTAAATTAGATCAGAAAAGAAAGCAACTTGAGGTTGAGTATACAATGGGAAGAGATTTACGTCCAGGGCAAATAGATCAAATGTTACAAGTTTTAAGTGCCTGGTAATTATTCACAAACACTTGTTTTAATGCGAACAAACACATGCACTTGCATATATATATATATATATACCTATATATATTTATTTATTATATATAACCATGTTTTAAAGGTCTCAAACATCCGAAGAAATTCTAAAATCAATTGATGCAAAAATCATTAAAATTCGTGATGACGCTACAGAAAATATGAAAAAGAAGGAAGAATATGAAAAAGAGGTGGAAAGATTAAAGAAAGAAGTTAAATCAAACCCAAAGGGGGCAGATAATATCGATTTTATTTCAGGAAATTCTATTGATCAACATAATAGCATGGAATATCATGATGAAAATTTTAAAGGTGGTAGAACAGGAAAAAGGTATGATATCAAACTTACTCACTTTATTAAATAATTTATAAATTAAATAATTTTACTAGTGAGTAGAAATTATATTTTATATTTGATTTTTTTTAATTTAATTTAAAAGATGGTAGAACTTAGATGAATTCTACATGACAAATAATCTTTCTATATATATATATATATACATATCATATTATTATTATACATTCTTTGCGCCTCATCACAAATAACTGAAAAAAAATGTATGATGAACAGTAGGAAACGTAATCGACGACATTAAAAAACAAGAAACATTTCCAATATTGCTATTTTTATAGAAAAGGAATACTTTTTTACTTTTTTTTTTAATAAATAATAATATTACTTAATAATTTTGGAAATGATATGATATATATAATCAATTAAAAAAGGTGTGATTTTCGCTAAATTGAAAGTGTTTTAAAAATGTTGGTTACTGCATTTGGATTTGCATTTGATTTTGTTTGTTGGACACGCCAAAAGAATTGAAAAAAAAATTTTTTTAATTAAGCAAGATTTTCAATGCCAAGTATAGTTTTTTATTCTAGTCACACCAACCAAATGTCTTTAACTCCCCTTCACTGGTGATGGATGCAGCATGAAATATCCTTCATCGCTGTATCGGCCTATCGTTGTTATTTTTTTGCAAAAAACTATTTTTAAAATACACAATATGATTTAAAAGGAAAAAATATAAGCTGTATAACCTTTTTAATCAATAATTGGAAATATTTGGGATCACGAACAAATGTAAGTAATTTAAATTTGTTTAACATAAGTAACGACATGACAAGCATAAATTATGGTCATAAATATTCAGAACTGCTTTGTACTTTATTTCTCAATTAAAAAAATTAATTAATTAATTCCCTCTCTGTCTCTTTATTTTCTTCCTTTCTTCCTTCCTTCCTTCCTTAAAAAAAAAAAGATTTTTCCGGTTAACATTCTTTTCGACAACTCCTAATTTCCTTCACTCGCGTTTTACCCTCTCACATTTCCACATTCCCGCAACCTTATCGTTCCCTCTTTCTCAATTAATCCTTTATTAAATCACACAGTCGTTGATTATTTACTTAATAAATTTAAAATTAAAAATTAAAAATGTCCAACTATTATACTCCACAAAACAATCAAGTCTATCCTCCACAACAAGCATATCCTCCACAACAAGCATATCAACAACAACAACAGCGACAACCAAATTATCCAAGGAACCCATCTCCACAATCACCAAACTATAATCAATTACAACGTCAACAACAAGCTTATCAGCGTAATGATCATCAAACTGTTAATTTCGAAGATGATTACTATGATCAAAAACCATCAACAAACAATAAAATGCAAGAGAAAATTAATAAAAGAAAGGTTCGTAAATTTCTTTTATTTTAAGTTTAAATTTCTTTCTCGAAAAAGAAAATGTATTTATATTTCATAAATTAATTAAATTTTATAGTCAATTCGTCAAGTAGAGCCTATTAAAGGCAACTTGGTTCTTGATTTTCCTGTACCAGATAAAGTACTTAATAATGTAAGTATAAAATCCGGCGAAGAATTTACAGAAATGAGATATACAGCAGTTACTTGTGATCCTAATGATTTTGTAAGTAATAAATATTTACTTAGACCATACATTTATGGACGCAAAACAGAACTGATGATTGTTATGACAATGTATAATGAAGACGATAATCTATTCATTAAAACTATGTCATCAACAATCAAAAATATCGCTCATTTGTGTACAAGAGTTAAATCCAAAACTTGGGGTAAAAATGGTTGGCAAAAGGTTGTTGTTGTCGTTGTGGCTGATGGTCGTAATAAAGTTAATCCCAGAGTATTGAAAGTTTTAGGTGCAATGGGTGTTTATCAAGAAAATGTTATGCAAGATACTGTTGCTGACAAACCTGTCACTGGTCATTTGTTTGAATTTACTTCTCAATTGATGGTGGATTCTGAATTTAACATCAAAGGTCAAGATAAAAATATTCCACCGGTTCAAATTTTATTTTGTCTAAAAGAGAAAAACGCAAAGAAATTGAATTCTCATCGTTGGTTCTTTAATGCATTTGCTGCTCAATTGAATCCAAAAGTTTGTATTCTGTTGGATGTTGGCACCAAACCTTCTAGCACTTCGCTTTATCATTTATGGAAAGCATTTGACAGAGATCCTATGATTGGAGGCGCTTGTGGGGAAATTAAAGCCGAACTTGGCAAAAATTGGACTAATCTTATCAATCCTTTGATTGCATCACAAAATTTTGAATATAAAATGTCAAATATTTTGGATAAACCTTTGGAGTCGATATTTGGTTATATTTCAGTGTTACCTGGTGCCTTTTCAGCCTATAGATACAAAGCATTAATAAATACCGCTCCTGGTAAAGGTCCATTAGCCTCTTACTTTAAAGGCGAGACTTTGCATGGAGAAGGTGAAGCTGGTATATTCGAAGCCAATATGTATTTGGCTGAGGATCGTATTTTATGCTTTGAACTTGTGGCAAAGAAAAAAGAATCATGGAAATTAAAATATGTCAAGGTATTATTATTTAAAAATTATACAGCTCGTTATTTGTTATTTACTATTTAAATTAATGCATTTTATTTTTTAGTCTGCAAAAGCTGAAACCGATGTACCAGACAATGTATCAGAATTTATTTCACAACGTCGTCGTTGGTTAAATGGTTCATTCTTTGCGGCATTTTATTCTGTTGCACATTTTGGTCGTATCTGGACTTCTGGTCAACCAATCTACAGGAAATTCTTGTTACAAATTGAATTTATTTATAATGCCATCAATCTGATTTTCAATTGGTTTGCCTTGGTATGTATTTTTGAATACTTTAAATACCTATGTATTTATTTAATCGTATAAAAGTAAATATATCAATATAATATTTGTTTTTTTTTTTTAAAAGGGTAATTTCTATCTTGCGTTCTTCTTTTTAACATCAGCAACAACAGGAAATCCTAAATTTGATCCATTCAGAGGTTATGGTGACGAATTGTTTGGCCTGGTTAGATCAGTATATATTATGGTTATTGTTACGATATTTATTTGTTCAATGGGTAATAGACCACAGGGTTCAAAGATGATCTATTTACTTTGTATCATTTTATTTGCAATCATAATGGCCACCATGCTTTATTGCGCAGGTTATACAGTTTATCTAAGTTTGTTAGAACCAAAAGATGCTGTTGATTTCAAAAGTTTCACTAGTATAAAAAATGCTCTTAAAACTGCTGAATTTCGTGACATAGTGATATCATTGGCATCAACCTATGGTCTTTATTTCATTTCATCTATCCTTCACGGAGAACCATGGCATATGTTCACATGTTTACTCCAATACACATTATTAATACCTTTCTACGTAAACATTTTAATGGTATATGCGTTCTGTAATACA
Source organism: Entrophospora candida (assembly GCA_910592215.1). Classification (NCBI taxonomy): domain Eukaryota; kingdom Fungi; phylum Glomeromycota; class Glomeromycetes; order Entrophosporales; family Entrophosporaceae; genus Entrophospora; species Entrophospora candida. Next base: position 8,250 of record CAJVPN010001142.1, read on the forward strand.
CATGATGTCTCTTGGGGTACAAAAGGTGATAATGGTGGTGGAAATGGCGCAAATGCAACAATCGTAGCTGGTAAAGATGGTAAGAAGTTGATGCAAGTAGAAGTGCCACACGAACGCGAAGATATTAATGCAAATTATGATAGTTTAGTCAAAGATTTAAGAGTCAAAGTCAAAGAAGTAAAACAAAGGAGAGATGCTGCAACAAAAAAAGAAGATTATTATAAATTATTTAGAACTAATTTGGTTTTGTCTTGGATGTTTTCCAATGCTTTCCTAGTGGTCTTTTTCACATCAGCTACTTGGAATAACTATATTAGGGATAAATCTAATGCAAATGTAAATTATAATCCTTACTTGACAGGTATATTTTGGTCTGTTGCTGGCTTATCAGCTTTTAGAGCTTTTGGCTGTGTTTGGTATTTGCTATTACGATTAATATATGGATAATATATACATAAATAAAAAAATGAAGAAAAAAAAAAAGATAAATTTCAAAATTAACATAAATTCTTCACAATAATTAATTTTACTTCAAAACCATCCGTAAATTACATCTTTTCTTGCATTATTTGCTAACAATATATAGAAAATTCATTTATTTATTCCATTGTAGTTTTATTAATAAAATCATTAATGTAGATTCTTTTTAAAATTAACATAATAAAAAATTAATATTAAAATTAATCCATTATTATCATTAATTATTATATCTGTTATTGATTTAAATACGAATGAATATACAATAGAAGATTATAAAATACTCCCTTCTCAGCTTGGTTGAATTATTATATTTTAAATACAAATGTGTGTAAATGCATGTTTATGTGTGTTTTATATATAAGTTATCGATTAAATATAATATAAATATAAATGATTAATTAACGTTAGATAAATAAATAAATATAATTATTATAAATAAAATAAAAAATTGATTGAAAATAAAATAATAATAATGATAATAATAATAATAATTAGAATGTTGTACTGATTGAATCAATCAATGGAATATCAGATTCATCTATTCCCAATACTTCAATTAAATTTATTGAAGAATCTTCAGAATTTGAAAGAGGCGGGAGATAAATTGATTTTAGTGAAGCTGTTTGTGGACCATTATGGATATAAGGCATATTGTTATTATTGTTTGTGGTTGTGTTAGTTGTATTAGTGACACTAGCCGAAGATGCATTATTATATGTGGTTCTTAACAATTTTTTATATAGTATTGCTTTATAATAAAGTGTTCTCAATGTGTCCTCTAGGTATTCAAGGCACTATTAATTAAATTATATTAATAAAACCCTATATTTAGAGAAAATTTTTAAAAAAGAAAAAAATTAAAATAATAAAACACTTGCAGATTCTGCTGACATTCCTGAAACAGTGAATAAATCTTTACATTGATGTAACATATTGTAAACATATTTTGAATAATGTTGCTGCTGAATAAATCCCTCACTGTTTCTGAATTCACTTCCTTCGAATGTCACAGAATCATCATCAACAGCATGACGAGCACTATACAAATCATAACCTCTAGTTGTACACATGCTATTTGATCACAGATTTTTTTTTTAAAAAAAAAAGAGAAAAAGAGATACGAAAGAGCAATATCCATGTAAATAGTATATTAATAATAATAATATAACAATCAAATTAGACCATCTTATTATCAATAAAAATAGCAAGTCAAAATTTTCCTTTTCCTTACAAATTAGATAATTGTCCTAATATACAAATAGTTTTAGTAACTGTAAACTGTAAGGAAAATTGCTAATAAATAGGAATAAAAATTTTTTGTTATCAATTAAAATTAAATTAAGAAATACTAAATAAATATCAAAAATTTATTTTGCTCTTTTACCTGTAAAGAGTCTTTCAGATCTGTTTCTAACAATAATAAATCTTGATCATCAAGGTTAGGTATACCCATTAATACAAAGTCTGACATATAATTCTTACAATGTCCGACCATCAATGATCTACCATAGGATTTGACAAATAATCGATCTGCACGATACAATAACTTTGTATCATCATCATCTTCAGTTTTTGTAGTGTCTAATTTTGTATCTGGTATGGTGAATTTATTTGCTGACCTGAATTAATGATAACAGTTAAAATCATATAACTAATTAAAGTTTATTCTTTAAAAAAAAACACATATATAGATGCATACTTTGGTATTGGCACATCCATAAAATTTTCTATAGAAAGGTCTGATATGGAGCCATCAATTATCAACCTTTTTTGCTTATTATTATCATCACCATCAGATGAATAATGATTATTATTTGAATATGAGTCTGTTTCTTGAATTGATTTATTAAAAATATTATAATTATATTTTCTCCATTAATATTAATATCATTAGTATTAGTATATTAAATTTCTTTCTATATTACCACCATTATTCATCATATCTTTTTTTGAAAATTTTGTTTCATTCATAATATCTAATAAATATTTAATTGTTGTTTTTCAATCAATTAGAACCAATTCATTATATGAAATACCAAGTAAAAAAAGCCATATTTATTTAATGAGAAAATTTACTCACCAATCATGGATTTTTTTTGTCCATTGAAGTTAGAATCAAACGGAATCATTTGTTCCTTATTCTCATATACTTCATTACATCGAATAAAATAACTAAGTATAAAAATAATGCGTCTAACCATGTTTACATCTTTTCCAATTATGATTGTTCGACTTAATGTTGGTGTCCCCAAATTACCATACAAATCTCTACGCATAATATGATAAATAGTTAAAAAACAAATTAATTTTATTATTATAATCATTCATGAAAAAATTGAATTATATATTTAATTTCATTATAATATATACCCAAGTTGTGCCCACAAAGGATCGTAAAATAAATTCTTGAATATTTTATATTTAAATATTATGATAAATGTTTAATATCGTAACAAGTAAATATAATAAATAATAATAATAATAATAATAATAATAATAATAATAATAATAATAATAAGATATTTCAACATTACATGTTCATCAAAATCTGTTGCGGGAGCTACCGTAGGAACCCAACCTAAATGATACATCAGAACACTAGTTATCAATGTAGAAATAAAACTGTCAAATCAAAATTAAAGAATTAAGGTTTATATTTAATGAATAGTTTATACCAAAAAATTATAAATATTAAAAAAGGATACAATGAATTTGATTGTTTATCAAATTTTTGAATTAAATAAGATAATTCCGTCATTAGGCTATTGGCTAATTTGTTCTTTCTTTGTGGAAAAGTCGAAATGTTCAACCATAATGGCTCCTTGCACAAAGTTTTTTGAAGGGATTATTATTATTAGGAGTGTTAGTTGTTGCCACCTTTTTTAATTTTATTTAATTTTATTATTTACACAGTGTATACACACAATATGCATGCAACACTTTTTTTTTAATAGGTAAGCAACACATTTCAAGGAGGGTTTTTTTAAAATTTATATTTGATATAAATTTGTAGATTTGTTGAATCTTTCTTAAATCATTGTTACCTGGATACGCGGCGTACTATATAATTCCCATAATGATTTCTTGAATCGATTTACAGTTTCTAACCAAGATTGATCATTTTGAAACATTAATGATGAAAGAGATGATAAAGATAACCTTGTTCTATTCAGTGGATTAAATATCTAATAAATAATAAAATCAAAATAAATTTTTTTAAATTTATTTTATGAAATTTCATAATTATATATTAGTTATTAACACTTGCTGAATTAGGACCAGTAATAGTGGCTGATCCGGAAGACCTCCTGAGATGAGTACATAGTAGTTTTAATGCAGCTGAATGAAGTTGGTGTAATCTGTTTTCTAATAATGTAAAATGAGAAAAGATAAATTCTTCTAATAACTCATTATCCTCCAGTGATATCACGACTCCAATTGCATACATCAAAGAACGACCTGGAGATTTCAAACTTATCTAATCAGCCATTAGTAATTAGATTAAATTTAGATTTAAATTTAGATTTAGATTTAGATTTAAATTTAGATTTAGATTTTGTTTGTAACTTACATTTCCAGATGAAAAATCTAAACGGGCCATCCCACCAGGTAATGGAGTTGGATTAAACACACCTTTTTCCAAACTAGTTTGACTAAACCTCCTTATTCTTCGATTAATGAAAGTGCTTCGAGGAGAAGTGGATAAAGATGATGTTGGTGAGATAGAATAATCATTAGTTCTCAAACCAAGAATTGGTGGCCCGTTAGAAAAATATGGTGGAGATGAATATGAAGAGACAACATGGTATGAATCGTCATCACTAGATTCGGAACAATCTTCGATGTGGAATGTATTATTGTTAGTTTTAAGTGTTTGTGAAATACTACGTGGCTCTTGGGTGGTGATATTAATCGGTGTACATGTTCCTTGTGTAGAAGATGCAATTGATGTATCACTATTTACTGAAGAAATAGAGCTTCGTCTTCCAGGTGAACTTGATTCCAAATCCGCGGGATTTATAGAAAATAGTTTTGTTAACAAGATTTGAGGTTTTGGATTTTTTATGAAGTGAATTTTTGTGTTCATTCCTTTATATGATAAAGGAACAGCACCAAACATCATTTCCCCAATCAAATCGATATTATGAATTGCCTTTAAAATTAATATAATTAATAATATCATTAATTAATATAAATTATCAACCTATTTCTGTTTTTGCAAAAAAAATTTTATTATTCACTTTTTTAGGAGTTCCAAGTCCAGCATTATTTCGATTCAATGACGGAGGTAAAGTTCGAGCATTTGCCTTTTTATTCACAGAATCCAAATTTCTTCTTTTACTCTCATTGTTATTATTAATAATGTTGTTACTGGTGGTGGTACTTGTGGATGATGATTTGATATTAATGGCAGCCGTTGATTTTTGAATAAAATGTCCATTTAATATACTACCACCACCGCCACTCCAAGATGATGATAACTCTGAGGTATTAGCTGTGGTATTCTTTGATCGATCTCGATTATCAGGCGATTTGGTGGTGGGATTTGAGATAAGGGAATAAGCTGAATCAAACAATGTCAATTTAACCTTGTCACCCGTATCTTGACAAAGAATTACACGGATTTGTTTGGTGTCAAAGTTTGGAGGTGACCAACTAATTTTAGATAGAGATAGTTAAAGATAGTTAAGGAAGCCAAAGAAATTCAATATATATACATTAAGATCATACAAAAAAATTTTTCCTTATAAATAGATAAAATTCTTTATTTAAAAAATTAAATACAAAATTTTTATTGCTTTTTTTTAATTGATTAAAGAATAAAAAAAACAAATTATTAAAATTTTATCTATTATTTCTCTATCAAACACCAAAAAAAAAAAAACTAGTTTCCCTTTCCCCACACAATATTTCTAACGAAATTATATTTTTATAATCAAGTCAATCCTTTGTCATATAAATACGTACGAGTTACTCTCCAATAAAGCTTCAGTATGCTTGGGATCCTCAGGATCCTTTGGTGATGGTTTTGGACGAAATAATAATTTTTGAAACATAATTTATTAAAAAAAAAAAAGGAAAAAAAAACCAAAGGTTTTTTTTTAAGAACATAAAATCGTGAAACGTACCTAACATTTTTGTGAATTTGTTACCCAAAAATATATGAGTTTCACGGTAATGGTTAACACAAAAGATTGAACATTTTCCGTGTCACGATCTCCTTCCAAAACTCGCAAGTCGTGCGACTTCCGTGCAGGCCTTTTGCCGATTATCTCTTTTTACATCTAGCCGTGCCTGGTTTTTTCGGTTTTTGGCGCGATCAACGTTTTAAACGTTTTAGCAAAAATTTGTTTTATAGTTGGCTCGGTCTAAAGACCTCCTAAATTTTGAGCAAATTTTAAAAGTATAGAAGTCACTTTCTGTCCTATCCTTTAAAAAAATAGCTCTATTAGTTGATAGAATATGTCTTTTCACTATGATCCAGGGTTGGCAAATTGACTGGTCCATTGAGAACAGATGGATTTTGGACTGGTCCATTGCCATTAATAAGATACTAAATATGGTTAAAGTGTAACACTGATGGACCCAATGGACCACCAATGGACCATCAATGGACCATCAACGGACCGCACATTTGCCAACCCTGCTATGATCCATTTCTAAATTTTAATTTCTGAGGAGGACCCCCAACCCCTGATTTTTTAATCTTGTTACCCCTTTTTTGGTTTGTGACACACAATTTAAAATAATAATATTTCTCAATTTTATTTTTAAATTAAACATGTCAACTAATCAAGAAGCCTCTCAATATTTTTATGATTTATTTGAACTTGATCTAGAGGAATATGAAAATTATGAAAATATTCAAGAAATTGTACATAATTTAATAAAGTTTTTTGAAAGTCCAGAAAGTTGCAAATGTTGTATTTTAATGAACAAAAAGATATTAGAACTTGCTTTGAGAAAATTGGGTTTAAAAAGCTTTTTAAAAGACATTTTCAAATTATTAATCTAAACAGTAAAGAATTAGATTTGTTTTTAAAAGCACAACTTTTAGCAATAGAAATAGAAAATAAAAATTATAAAGAATCTTCTGAAAAGATCCCTCAGAGAATAAACTATAGATATTGTTTTAATTCAACCTATGCTCTTTGTAAAACAGCATTTTTAAAGCTATACAATATAAGCGATTCTAAATTCAATAATGTTGTAAAGCATTTACATGATGAAGGAATAAGTGAACAAATTCAGGAAGAGCTCCTATACATAAAACTAAAGTCAATATTGATGAAAATTTAAAATCAATTGTAAAAATTTTTCTAAATGAGGTGTTAACAGAATTTTCCATGATGCTGGTCAATTTTGATACCACCATAAGTTTTAATTTCCTTATGTTTTTCAGAAATGATTGGGACGATTTTGATTGGTTCTCCCATTATACTGACATGTCGTTATAACCAGAATAATTCCTATAATTCTAAAAAAAGGTTGACAAATTATGTCATTATACTAGTATAATGAGATAAATAATAGGTGTCATTTAATTTCGTCATTCGTAATTAATTTCGTTGTTCGTAATTGACTTCGTCGCCTGTAATTCATTACGTAAATAATTTCGTAATTACGTTTTACGTTTTTGGCAAAACAATTACCATCACATGTATAATCAAAAGAATCTTGTAATAAATACCTCCGCGTTATGTTTCAACAATATTTATAAAAAAATAAAAGCAAACATCAATACACAAAAAATAATACCTCTCGCCATCAATGAAAATGCGCCTTTCTTTAGAACCAACCAAGACAACAAACATGAACATTGTGGGTCTGGGACACTTTACCGACAAGACAATTTACCGATAAAACACTACCGACAGGACACATTACTGACAAGCATTGTGTTAACAATTTGCCAAGGACTGTGTGAAGACCTGGATAACTCTATGTAGAAGCTAAAAGTTTGGTTTTTTACAGACAAGTTAAATCAACTGTTGATTGAGTACTGACCTTGCCCTACAAATCATTAACTAATAACACAACTTATTATCCTTAGTTTGCATCAAAAACCGGTTCATAAAAATACAATATAGATACATGTGTAATATTTTTTTTTTTTTGTCTGACGAAATTGATAAAAATTGCATATTTGGACTTCATGTTATTTTATTAAATTGATTTATTAACATTTAATTGATTTATTAACATTTAATTGATTTATTATAATTGCGATGAATTTATTTCTAAATTTTTAAATAAATAACATTTGAATACTTTTAAACATAATTTCTTGAATTTTTATGAAAAAAAAAAAGAGCAATGATTTTGAATGTTAAACCTATACCCTCATTATATAAAAAAACGTTGAAAAGCCCAAGTGGTCAAAATAGTTCGAGCTTTGAGAAGCAGTTTGGGCTAGAAACCTTACTTGATTGTCAGTAAAGTGTCCAGCCGGACGAAATTTCACGCGATCGACATGTCTAATAACTATGTAGAAATTTTATGCAACATGTCAATTTTTACTATTAAACCAAAGGAACTTTTTCATTATAATGATCACATTCAAGATTTGCCTTTTCTTTATGTTCATTGAACTGAGCTTTGATTTCATCATATTCATCAATATTTCTCTTTTCTAACTGTAATTTTGATTTAAATTGAACACAGTTATCACATAAATCATTTGCAAGAGGTTGAAACTATAAATTAGGCATTAGCTCATTCCATAACCTTCTAAAAGAATCATAAGAAATAATTTTTTCTTCTGAATCATTTTTTGATTCAACTTTTAAAATATTTTCTAAGTAAAATTTTTTAAATTCCCTATACACAAACACAAATTTTTTATCAGTGGGGAGTTAAATAAGTGTACCAGAATCATTCCTATGTCTCATTGGTGAAGATAATCCATGTATTAGAGAATATTCCGTACAATGCTGGCCAATTTTGACCCGGCGTAAGTTTTAAATTTCCTGATAAAATAATTAATACAATGAAATGAAATAAAATATATATATATATAATAAAAAAAATAAAATTACAAATTCACATTATAATGATTCTCATATGACTTCTATATGAACTCCCGTTATAATGATATTCTCGCCATACTGACATTTTTTGCTTGAACGGGGAGTGTCGTTATATCGGGGGTGACTTGTATTATGATATTTCCAATAATTAATTCGTAATTAGTTTCGTCGCCCGTAACACGGTAATTAAATTTCGTAATTACGTTTTTTAAAGAGGAAAACGGTAATTAATTACGATAATTACGTACAGTCGAACCCTCGTTTCAACGGATTTTTGTTTCAACGGATTTTTGGTTTTGCCCCTTGATTTTATTAATTAAAAAATTCTCGTTTCAACGGATTTTATATTTAAATCGCGTTTCAACGGACAACGGAT
>CAJVPN010001143.1:0-17134 GCA_910592215.1 Entrophospora candida
AATAGTTCTGGTGCAATATAAGATACAATTCCATAAAGTTTATTTGATGATTTTTCATCAACTGGTCCACATAATCCAAAATCTGTGATATAACAAGCACCTCCTTGCAATAATATATTACCACTATGTAAATCACAATGAATTAAATCTTTTGAATGTATAAAATATAATGATTCACATAAACTACTAAAAATATTAATTCTATCTTTTAATCTTAAATTATGATGATTTTTTTGTATATAATCTCTTAAATTTCCCTCTGGTGCATAAGTAAACACCATTGCATAATTTCCATTTTCTGGGAATTTAGTTATACTATGACATTTAACAATTGAGGCTGATTTAATTTTACAATAATTCAATGCCTGAAATTAATTATATAAATAAATTAATTTATATAAATGGATTATTTTATTTTATTTTAAGCAAGAACAATTACCTCATCAAAAAAAGGTTTTCCTGGATTACTTGAATTATTTAATGATTTTAATACAACATCCTGATCTTCAAAATAATTAAACTCTTTTTTATTTTCATCATAATCATCAATAGATCCTCTTGTCCATGTAGCAGTATAAATAGAACTGAATCCACCTTCTGTTAACTTTTTTACATCATAAAATTGTTCATAAGGTACCCATTCTATAATTTGATCTGGAAGAGATGAAAGCTGTTGACATCTTTGAATAAAACTATCAATTATCTCATTTCCAGATGTCCATGTACCAAAAAGGCTCTGTAAGTGTAGACTAATACACTTTTCACAAAATTTATCAGAGTATCTTGTTGTTGTTTTACAATTATTGCACTCTCTTGGTTCACCATATTTAAAAACAGCCTTTTTTAATTCGAAATCATAAATAAACCTTTCTCTACAATATTCCTTTTCATTTTCTAATAGTTCTTTGTTTTCTTTGACTAATTGTAAAAAAAAACTTTTTTCACCTTCAAGGTCAGAATCAGAAGTAGTTGGAAAGGCAAAATAAGCAATATTCCTTATTTCATTATGAATTTTAAGTACCAATCCTTTCTTGTCTTGTGTCAATAACTTTTCGAAGGACATTTTAACTTTTTAATATTTTTTAAAAAAAAAATAATTTGATACATTCCTTTTTTGTGCACTCATTTATCAATATTTTTTTTTTACTGTAGGAAAAATTAAAGAAATTCGAGATACTGCATACTAATGTTCCAAGTGATCCGTTAAAGCACTCAAAAAAAGATTTTAATATCCGCAAGATTAAGAAGGTGAAAATTACAAGAGAAACAATTAAGCATTTATAATATTAATAATAAAAAAAGTAAATCATATAGCGAATCTTTGACACATTTTCAGGTTGAGAGTCAATTTTTTCCTTGTTTCATTTAAATATTTGGTTGAAACTTTATATTATCATTCTCATAACGAATTATTATAACCGATTCAAAGTCCTAGATAGACCTCAATTGCTATTAAACTCCCGATTTTTCCAATTGTTGTTCTTTGTCAAGGATTTCATCACCTATATTTCACTTACCGCTCCATAGATGTCTCCGTTTTTTAAAGAGCGCAACTAAAAACAAAGACTACTAGAAACTGTTTATATCAGGTTTTACCGATTGTCAGAAAATGAAAATGAACTCCAAGTGATTATAAAAACAATTATGATATTGTTATATTGTTATGAAAAAATTTATTACAGTCAAACACCCATCAAATATAATAGGCATGATACAATAGTGGTTAAATCACAATAAAAGATAAGTAATGTTTTATTTATTTTGATTCAATGAAGAGAAAAACACAGATGATTTTAATTTATTTATATAAATATTAAAAATATAAAATAAAACAACCAAAGCAATTGCATTGGAAGCCATTGATGAATATCGCCTATTCTTTGGTCGCTCTGATCTATCCTTCGTTATTGATAATAATATTATTACTATTGCTAATATCATTCTCATTCTTTTCCACTTTTTTATTCTTTTATTTATTCATTCTCTATTGTTTTTCTTCTAGGATTTATCTTTTGTTGTTGGAAGTTTCTTGCAGTGATTTCCTTTTCTTCTCCACCACATAATTTGTGGACTTTATGCCAAATGAAAAATTTGGTCTTTTTATTAAACGATTTTAGAATGCTTCAATTCCCTTGGGTATTTTTGGTTGTCCAGATAATTTGCTTGATTTATGTTTTCCTAGGCTCTATTAGATTAATTATTTTATTAATCTTTTGATTGGTGTTATGGAGCTGATTTTTATAGGTTGATGATATAGCAAAAGGCCAAATAATGGTCCAATAAACAATCTACAAAAAAAGGTAAAACATTTTGTTAATAATTGGTATTTTTTTATGATAATCGATATTGATTTCAATGCGAAGGAGTGTATTATTTGGATCAATAAAATTTTTTTTCCAATTCCATTACAATTCTCTGTGACATAATTACAATTGTTCACTTTGTCTAGTTTTGTTGTAGTAGACCCACCCACCAAATTATAGGATTAAGAATACAGTGATGATATTTTTGTGATTTTTATTTAATATTGTATATATATTTTCCATAATAGCTATTTATAATTTAATTATCCATTCATTGATATTTCATTTCTAAAAAAACGATAATAAAAACAATCAATTAATATTATTTCATTAAATATAATATATACATATAAAAATCAGTGGTAACAACAATATTTCTAATAATTCATAAATAATTCTTATTATTAATGAGAAATTTTGTGTAAAGCTAACAAGAAAGGGTAAGGTTTCTAACGAAATTCCTCTTCTTTAGCTCTCTTTTGGTTTTTGAAGTCTTGGTGACTGCTTCAAACTCTTTAGTAAAGATTAAAATGTAATCTTATTCCTATAATTTTTAATTCAAATTATGTAGATCATTTCTATATTAATATATGCAAAGTGATGCATTATTATTGTGTGATTCATAGAGTCCCAAACGTCTGTCTGATGACGTTATAATCACCCTTTAAATTCCAATTTTTTTTAAAAAATTTATCGATGAAAGATGAAACCATCAAATTTTATAAATAGTTCAAATGCTTTGAATAATAATAATTACATCAACAATGGCGAGAATAATGGTATTAATGATCCTGGCATTAGCAATAGCAATGGCAATGGTATCGAAGAAAAAAGTTAAGTGAAACTCATTAAAAAAAAAAAATTTCTTTTTTCAATATTCTTTTGAATTTTTTTTTTAATACATAACTTTTTGGAAACTTAGAAAATTTTCCACTCGTTACTTATCATTATCATCAACAATTTATAAAAATTGATATTAGAAGAATTGAAACAGAACCGACCAAAAATCAGATTTTTCTTTCATCCGTTCCAAAACTAATGTTATTGTTACGTTTTATCTCTAGTGAATTATGTATCGTTTTGAATGCAACTAAAGATGAATATGTGATTCCATTGGATCAAATTAAAAGATTCAAAGTAACTCAAGAACGAGAGATTATAATCGAATTGAAAAAAAATTTTAAGAAATTTGTAAAGTCTATTATTATTACTATAATTATCATTCATTCATTCATTCATTCATTCATTCATTCATTAATCTACAATAATAATCATTATAATTAATATGATCTTTTATTATTTTCTGATTTTTAAGTATTACAAGTGTCCAAATGGTTTAATACAGCCCAGGGTGGTATCAACTCAAGATCCAACATTTGGAAAATTTAATGATGTACAATTTTTAAAATTCTTGCCATTAGATTGGATTGACAATAATACTTTAATTTTTTTTGGAGAAGCTGTAAGAACGTTAGCATTTTCTAAACTAAAACAGGTAAAACAAAGATTTACAAATTTTTTTTTGGGGATTGAATAAATCTATTTTTTATATGGGTTCGTTTCTTATTTATTGTTTAGAAAGACAAAAAGGTTGACAAGACACTTGATCCCAATAATAATAACAACGACGATGATAATAATGATAATAATGAAAAGGTAACCTGTAAATTTTTATTATATGTATAAGTTTAACATTGCTGAATTTTTCAAATTATTAATCATAATAACCAATCATTCTGAATTAACAATTAAAAAAAGTTGCGAATAATTTGTAACTTTATAACAAGACGACATATTTTACAAAAACCTATGAGTATCACATTTGATGAATTATTAACAAATGTCAGAAATCGTTATCATGATAAGTTAAATTTAAATTCGATTAGATACAAGAATCACATAAATGATATGATAACTTTGATCGATGATAATGACTGGAAAGCTGCTAAATGGGATGCAAAAAAATCCAAGACCAATACCATTTCTATTTTCTTTTATAATATTAAATAATTAATAGATAAAAAAAAAGAATGTGTGTTTGTAAAATCAATTTACTTTTTTTTGCACATCTTTTTTGCTATAAATAAATTAAAGGATTGCTCATTATAAAATTGAAAGTTTTTTGATTTACATATCAAGGATCTTTTTTGAATATAGATAAATTTATTTGATGAATATTCGGATTCTAGAAACGAGATCATGGTGCCAATCATATGATCCAAAGCAGCAATGAAACAATAATGAATTGATTGAAAAACACACAACTTAAAGTAGCACCACACATGTATCCTTCAGATATTGAAAAGATAGGTGAAGGGGTTTTCAACTACATACAAAACTATATGGAAAAATGGCAATAGATATATTGATTATGACAATTATGAATAGAAAATATTTAAAAATTACTGATGAATTTCTAAACAAAGTCGAGCATTTTATTATATATAATCAAGTCCATCAGGAAGTTTAATATAATAATTCATATCCATGTGTAATGAAAGATCTAATTACAAAAGAGTATATCAACATTTGAAAGATGGTGACCTTCAATGGAAATATTCTTGGAATTATCACTGGCTCACCTTCCATTCATGATGAAAATATTGTACATAATGATCTTCAAAGTGGCAATATTCCTCATTCAATAGATACAATAGATACCAAGAACAATTTTTCATATATTGCAGGTTTGGGTTGTCATCTCCAGCTGACAATAATAGTGTCAATGGTATATTATGGGGTACTTTCATATATTGCACCTGAAGTCTTAAGAAAGCAACTATTTACAAAAGAATCAGACATCTATAGTTTTGAAGTGTTAATGACAGAAGGTTCACCACATTTTAGTAATATTTGTAGAGGATAGTGAGACCTAGTTTTTCAATTAATATTCTGAATTTTATATTAATTATTTTTTCACAAATAAATATCAAGTAATTTCAAATTTCCTTATCAACTGACAATTTTGATAGCAAGTCTGTAATTGAATGCATTTTTATCAACTCTTCAATTAAAAAAGGAGAATATGTATCTTTTATCTTCATTTAGCTAAAAATGGGATGTATTATTGTTATTTAGAGGGGAAAATACATGTTTATGATATAGATTATAAATATTACTTGCAAACATTCCTACTAATTTTTGCTAAAAAAAATCATGATAATCATATGATTTATATAATCTTTTTCTGTTGTTTTGTATCTATCTATGGCAACAAAAACATGGAAGGCAAACATGATATACAGCCAAATATAATTGCATTTTAATTGTTCCAAAAAGTACATGTAACTTGATTTAATAAAAGCTATTTTTGAATAAGATGTTGATTCGAAATTGGAAGAAAAATATTAGTATTAAGTATAATATAAATTACATATATTGTATGTATATATAAAGTTAAAAATACACACCTTTTCCCATAACAATCTTTTCATGAATTGTTGGTTTGGTTTCAGGTTCAACTGATTGCACCTTGTTGAATTATCATCATCATCTTTTCTGGAGCTTCAATTGTTGATATCATGACCTGATTAAAGAAAAAAAGAAATACCATTAATTTTAATTTTAATATATTTTTTAATATTGTTTGTTTATTTAATCATTACTTTCACTTGAAATTTCTTGGGAATATTTTCTTTATTCCCTTTATCTTGATTAGATGCCAAATGAAAATAGGACTGTTGAAAAAGTAAAATTAAAGTTTCATAAAATTTGATTAATTGTGACAAATCAGGCCTTTTATCAGGTAGGATGAGAATCCCATAAAATTTTCATTACTTCTACATAAGGAATAGGAATATCATTGGATCTTGGTGTAGTTGGTTTGTCTCCTTTAACAATCAATATAACCATTTCAGCATTTTGAGCAGCTTCAATTTCAAATGGTGGTTCTCCTGTTGCTAATTCCCACATTATCATTCCAATACTATAAATATCTGTTTTTCTCTAAATACTTCTGGTGCAATGTATGGTAATATACCTTCAATGTATTTGGTTCTAAGTTTAACATTAATAAAAATATTTTTTTTCTTCATCTTGATGCAATCCAAAATCTCCAATATAAATTTTAATTTTACAATAGATCTTTATAAAGTAATTTCATTTGATAGTAACTTGGATTTATCTAACCAAGTTAAATCTCCATATTTTGCTCTTTTCAATATCATTATTCCATAAAATGGTATTATTAAATATTTTTTTATATCTCAATTAGTGATTCTCTACTAAATTTGTAGTTTATGATTTTCGAAGAATTATATCATAAATAATTGAATTTACACCAGAAATGATCCATTTAATAAAATCATTACAAATCTACAGGATTTTCCAATAAATAAATCAACTTTAAAGTCTCTACTCTTATAAACTAAATCTTCGTTGCTGTAATTACTGTCATCTTGACATTGTTTGTTTTTTATTTTTTGACAATAATAATTTTTTTCTATGGATTTATTTTTGCAATAATAACAAACAATCTGATACATTAGGATACTTTTACAAAGAATCTGTTGGAGTTTGTCGTAATGAAATTCATTAATTGCTTTTTTGTCATTTAATAATTAATATTTCAAAAAAATAGTTCAATTGATAATGATAACATCATACGAAAGGAAAGAAACATATGGTGATGCCCAATATGAAACAAGTATAATAATAATGCTTCAAAACATGTACACGTCTTTTCCATTCCAAAAAAATGGTTTTACTTTATCTTGTCGAACCATGCTTCAACTACACTGGGACCTGTAATATTTTAGAATGTCAACATCCGACGGATTCTTAATATAAAATACAGTGTGTGTTACGAAATAATTGACCTGTAAACTTGTTTTCTAAACAACCAAAATCCAAAGCCACACTATAAAAATTATATCAGAGGGTCAAGAGATTTTAAATTCTTACATTTAAAAATTTTAATGCGTATTATTATATAGGTTTTAGAGCAATAATTTAAAAAAATTGACATTAAAAATTTTTCTTTTCAAAAATAATTGTATATCCATAATCCTCATAATTTAAACTACGAATTGATTTTTTTTTATTTGTAATTATTATATGTGTTTTTGTGTTAGAGCAAAATTACATGTTAAAAAATTTAAAATTGTTTAAAAAAGAAAACCTTACAATAAAGCAATCGAATTATCTTGTGAGTAATTCGATTTTTTTTCAGGTCAATTTTTTTCGTAACACACTGTATATACATCATCAGGATCAGTCAGTAGAAATTCCGTACAACTTTCAATTCCGTATATACAATATTGTTTTTTAATTTTGTACGGAACGGAATTTATGAATTCTGAAAAGTTGATTGGTGGGGGCCAGTCTGTACGATCTTCGATTCCCAGAGCATTTTTTACTACAGAGGCGCAGATGTACGGAATACGTAACCTCTATAGACTCCATCAGGATGTATATACCAAATGAATTTATCTCCTGAAGTCAAGCACGGAATGACATAAAATCATAAAACTAGGTTCATTTTCTATTTCAAACATATTAACCATTTTATTCTTCTTTGCTTGTTTGATTGGAAAATTAAAGACACTCAGCTCAACCTTCAACCTTCAATAATTTCAAAAATTCATGAGGAAGAGCATATTTGAAAAGAATTGCAAAAAGGATATAGTTATAAACGCCTCTCTTTTTTCTTTAGTAACACTTCTTTACAAAAATGTAGATTTCCCGTTAACATTGAAGATATACGTACACAATATCCACGGAATTCATTCATCTTGGAAATCTACATTTTTTGCTGGCTAAGCGTTTTCGCCTTTTCATGCCAATGTTATTACTACGAATCAGTGACCAACAACGTTCACATTATAATTCCAAGGTTTTATAAATAATTTATATTTTACGGATGTACTGGATGAATTTTCAGATTAAAATTATAGAATCACACAAAGTTAGAATTGCACATAAAAGTACAATAATATATTTCAATAACAAACCGTATAAAGAATACGGGTTTGTTCCTCTGCCAAGGATTCGCTAGCTGTTTTGGGATCATCGTAATGGTGTTGTTCGGGTAGGACTTTCGACAAAGCTAGACTACCTGACAATTCTTACTTTTTACCCTTTTCCCTTTCAACATATAACAAAGTCACATGATCTATTTGATTCACAATAAAGTTCGCCTTGTGAGATATGCTAATCGAATTTTATTATATATAATTAACTGTTAAATGTAAAGTAATTGTTGCAGATCTATTCTTGGCATGTTGCTAGCTGTACAAGCTAAGTCAAATGACCGTTTATTCTAAGTTAAAAGACTGTGCCGCATAAATAGGAAATCAAAATGTATATAAAGGAGAATAAAATAACTTACTCGAAGTAATTAGTGTTGTTGTCATATATTATATTCATTACATATAATCTTTCATAATAAACTTGCACCATAATGAATAAAATATTATCCTCTAATATTATCCTCTAATATAAAAACTTGGTATCTCAAGTTTACATACTATAAAACTTGATTGCGGTATCAGGCAGTGGTTGAAGAAGAAATTGTTGTCATTGTTGTGATGGTAGAATTTGTGGACGAAGGCGTGTGGATAATGAATGGTATTGAATTATTACTAGAATTATGATTTTAAAAGGACTGCCGATAATACATGTAGATGTCACATGCAAAATTATGAAAATTTTCAAGCCATAATTTACGAGTATAAAAAAGTTTTCTTCATTGAATATTTAAAAACGTAAAGATAATAAAAAAAGGGGGAAGGATCTCCAAAAAAAAAACTTATTTTATTTTACCAAAACAGTAGTAATAATCCAAGTAAAGTATTCATTTTCATAATAATCCAAATGGAAGGTATTGATGGAATCATGGAGAAATTAAAAAGAAACTGGTTTTCTAACCAAAGTTAGTAGTTTGCAAATAATTTCTAAATATGGTAATAATTTGCTAGAGAAACCAGTATATACCTCTCTGAAAGTGACGCATCAGACCGCCAAAGTTACAAAAAAGGATAATTTGGACATAAATACAAGCATGTGTCAATGCCCAAATTGCCTTTTTGCCAACAGGACTCTGAAAGCTATATATATGATAGGAGTATAGTTCGATACATTTTCTAATATCTCTATATATAGGAAATTATTCGGATTAAAAAAATTTTTCGGTGGCCAATAAAATGCGTACATTTGTTATGTAAACACGAACTACGCACACTGACCCTGACTGTAACTTCCTTAAATAAAAGGTTGTTATACAACATTACAAGAAGTTCTGCGATATAACATATTTCAGAAATTTGCGAAACTACACGATTATGACCTGAGTGACCTATTTATTATATTTAGCATTTATTTTGACTTTAAGCGGAAAAACTGGTTTCATAGATAAAATCTCAATCTCTAACTAGTATTCCCTATTTGCCGAATTAAAATGTCCTTTTTATGTTGATGATTTACATTGGTTTATAAATTTATAAAACAACCAAATTTAATCTAAACCATAAAGATTAATTGTTTTTGTTGATGCTTTACATCACTATTATTGTTAGCATTCATTATTCGTAATATTCTTTTTCCATTTTGTTTTGAATATTCGAATATTCTCAATACTTGAAAGAAGCATTCTTATTCACATGAAATGATGTAAATATTTCGAACAATAGTAATAGTAATAGTAATGATAGATAAAAAGTTAGGTAACGGTGGATTTGTAACTATTTACAAAGTTACATGGATAAACGGGTAGCTTACGAAACCTATAAATGGTTCTAAATATTTATCTTTCTGTTTATTCTTTAGTTCAAAATCAAATTTATGGGCTACAGTCTAACCTTGTCACAGCGGACCTTGCCACAGCAGACTATAATTAAATTCTTGGCATAACGGGTTTTGCTTCGCATATAAAAACATATAAAAATCCGTTGTCGGCAAGATTAGTTAATTTTGCCATAACGGTTTTTAATTAAAATATTCTTGTTATTATGCGTCCCGTTCATCCACTGTGGCAAGGTTTGGCTGCATCAAAGATCTAATTACATATTCGCGATGAAATACATTAAAGACGGAAGTCTTAACAATTTTAGAGATTTAAAATAAATCAATTCATATAAAGCAAAAGAATCAGGGTGTAGTAATAATAAAAGGAATAGATTGTCTCCAAAACTGTTTATGACATGATTTTTTCTATTTTTATTATTATTTAATCATATTTATGATAGTGATTACATGAAACTCTTCGATTTACCATCTTCATAGTCATCCCTTCAGCAATTTACCACATTATAATTTTTCAAGGATTTTCAAATCGACCAATAATCTAGGAATTTTAATTTTTGGTGTTTTCGACTTGACACATTTTTTACCCCTAAACTGCATATAATAATAATTTTCAGTTGTCGATCAAAGAGTTTCTTGAATGTATCAAATAGAATATAATCGTTCAACGTGTCAAACCTTTGAGTTCTAATAAGGTCACAATTATTGGCAATCATGACGGTAACTAATATTATTGATAATTCTAATGATGTTACTCATTGTTGTTAACATTTTTAAATTGATAGGTCCTGGCCAAATTGAATTAACTATATCTGATGAATTGCCCGACGACAACAATAAAGATATTATATCACAAAAAAAGAATATGCTTACTTTTGGAACTAATGTGTACCAACAAATGTATTATCAATCTTGATGATTGAAAATCCCTTTCATTAATATTAATTAATTATTATGAAATTTGGTAATCATCAACGTGTACATCACTTATTAAACTCTGGAATTAAATGCAAAGAATTTAAAGTTTTCAGTTATATTGTTCGTTTATAGAATTTCGAAAAAAATTATTTTTAGACCGACATTTTGTAAATTTAATCGTTTGATCCAATAGCGAATTTAATAACACATGATTTATTATTACCCGTAAATGAGTCCCGGTATTCTTTTTTATAATAATAATAAAAAAAAGGATGGCTAATTGGATTTATTGATTGGAAAAATATTTCGGTATAAATAGAAGGTAAAAAATGAATTCAATTGTTTTTTTTTCCCTAATTAAATTGTCATCATAAACATGACCGATCCAAAAGAACAAAATTCCAATATCATTGAATTAACTAATAATGACCTTGAAAAACGACATGATGATAATAATAAATCAGATGTAATTTTTAATTTTTTTTTTAATTAAAATTTATATTTTCTCTGATTTTTTCTTTTTTTTTTAAAAAAAATATTAATTTTTTCAATAATTAGTCGTATTTATCAAGTGTCACTTTAATCCTTGCTTTCAAAACGCTTGGTATTTATTTTATTCTATCATTTATTTGTTGTTATATTGATTAATCACGATAATTAACATGTGACAACTAAAAGGTGTGATTTATGGTGACATTGGAACATCACCTTTATACACAATCAATACTATTTTTACGAATCCACCAGCAGATGAAAAAGATGTTCTAGGTAAAAATATAATAATAAGCGATTTATGATTTATTAACTAAACTTATTGATCTATACCAACTATTCTAATATCAATTGTTTAATTAGGTGCTGTGTCTTTAATTATTTGGTCATTGGTAAATATAATAAATCAATCGATCAATAAATAATTTTTTGTTAGTAATCATTTATTAATTTGTAAAATGTTATTACTTTTTATTGTTCTTCTTAACATCGACATCATCTTCAACATTCTCCCTTCTTCGTCATGTCAATTAGACAATTTTACCTATGATAAAATATATTTTTATCATCTTAAGAGCTGATGATAATGGTATGGGTGGTACATTTGCTCTTTATTCTTTGATATGCAGGTAATTTTGACCCATATTTTTTTTCTCAACTTTAATTTATTTGAGAGGAAAATAATACTAAAAAAAATTTTTAATAAATTTAGACATTCTAGTTTATCAGTTCGAGGAAAAGAAAGATCTGATGATTTAACTATAATGAATTATGATTCAAAATCGATTCACAGCTTAAAAGATAAAAAAAATATAATTTCCGGAAACAAATTTGTTCAAAATGCTTTGTTAATCTTGGTGTTACTTGGTGCTTCATTGATCATGAGTGACGGCTTGTTAACTCCTGCTATTTCTGTAATATCTGCTGTGGAAGGAATGGCTGTACCTGCTCCAGGTTTAGCTGGTGCCATTGTACCATTAAGTTGCACTATTATTGTGTTATTATTTCTAGGTCAAAAATTTGGTACAAGTAAAGTGGGAGCATTATTTGCACCAATTGTTTCGCTCTGGTTCCTTTCTTTGGCAATAATCGGTGCTTGGAATATTTCTCAATATCCTCAAGTTCTTAAAGCATTTAATCCACAATATGCATTCGAATATTTTATAAGAAATGGTGAACAAGGTTATAATAGTTTGGGCGGTGTTTTGCTTGCAGTCACTGGTGTTGAAGCATTGTATGCTGATTTAGGTCATTTCTCAAGAAAATCAATACAACTATCATTTCCACTTTTCGTTTATGTACCACTAGTAATGGCTTATTCAGGTCAAGCTGGAAGATTAATATTAGAACCTGAACTTATTAATGGTCCTTTGTTTTGGTTGACTATACCACAAAATCAAGTAATATACTGGATCGTATTTGTATTGGCAACCTTGGCAACTATTATTGCGTCACAAGCAATGATCACTGCTACCTTTTCTTTAATTCATCAAGCAATGCAATTAGATTGTTTTCCAAGAGTTAGGGTATGGATTGGATTTATTTATTTATGAATTTATATATATATTAGTTTATTATATCAATTTTATTTTTTTGAATTTCTCTATAGGTTATTCATACATCAAAAACTGTTCATGGACAGATTTATATTCCAGAGGTAAATGAATATATAACATGACTTCTATAATTTCTATAAATTCTTACAATTTCTATTATATTTTTTCCAGATAAATTATATTTTGATGATTGCAACGGTTTTGGTTTGTGTTGCATTTCAAAAATCAGCAAATCTTACAAATGCATACGGAGTAGCAGTAATTACAGTTGTATTTATATCAACAATATTGGTTTCCATTGTGATTCGTATAGTTTGGAACTTACCATTAATTGTCAGTATAATGTTTTTACTAATATTCGGAGTAATTGATGTTTCATTTATGGGCGCCACATTCCTTAAAGTACAATATGGTGGATGGTTTACATTGGTTTTTGGATTCATATTATGTATAGTGATGTGTATTTGGAAATGGGGCACAAACCTTCAATTGGCATATGTGATGAAAAATAAAACCAATCTTGATAATATATTTATAACGGAAGAAGATGATGAGAATGACCGTGGTGATGATAGTGGCGATAGCACTGCGGGTGGAGATATTGCTATAGATTCTTCTAGATCTTCTGCAAGAAAAAGAAAAAATAATGACTTAAGACTTAAAACTAATCAATATCCAGTTGTGAGATTACCTGGCATCGGTTTATTTTATAATGAAGTCGCTAGTGGAATCCCGATCACCTTTAGTCATTTTATAAATCATTTACCTTCTTTGCCAGAGATTCTAATATTTATAACGATCAGACCTTTGGCAATACCATATGTTGGTGAGGAAGATAGATTGGTGGTGCAAAAGATTGGTAAATATAAAGGATTCTATAGAATTATCGCAAGATATGGTTATATGGAATCAATTTCTCAAGATAAAGAATTTATAAAGAAAATTGCTGATATAATACGAAATGATGATATTTACAATGATGATAAAGAGATCGGAGTTAATGTTAATCATGACGTTGTAACTTATATTGTTTCTACACAAAAACTTGATCCAAAACCGAATTCTAATTGGTTCAGAAAAGCTTTATTAGAATTTTACATGTTTCTAATAAATAATTCTAGACAATTATATGGTAATTGGAATATACCAATAGAGGATGTTATTGATGTTGGCATGAAAATTGCTGTTTAAAAAAAGTTGTAAATTGTTGTAGTATTGATAAAAGTTTAATGTATTATTATTATATCATTATAAATATTTTTATTATATATATTTTTGTGTTTTATATTATTAATAAAAATACATGTTTAATCTAAATTTTTTGTATATTGAATCGGTTTTTTAATGGTTACAAGAAAACTGTTGTGTGTGAAATTTGAAATTATGTGAAATTGAAATCTATGAAATTCTAATTGGCTAATTTGAATTTCACGTACGTGAATTACAAATTCACATAAATTTCATTTTCACGCACAACGAAACAAAAAGAAATGTATCTCAAGTAAGATGGATGAGTGA
This sequence comes from Entrophospora candida, assembly GCA_910592215.1. NCBI lineage: Eukaryota > Fungi > Glomeromycota > Glomeromycetes > Entrophosporales > Entrophosporaceae > Entrophospora > Entrophospora candida. Next base: position 14,528 of record CAJVPN010001143.1, read on the forward strand.
ATGAATGGTTGACGGAGAATATATGAAGTAGAAGGTTATCGAGTATGTAAGTGATAATTAAAAGATTTTGAAGATAGATTTTGAAAAGAGATTGTTAATAGGAGTCGCTCAATTGATATGAATTTTAATTAATAAAGGGGAAAAGGGGATGTGTATAAGCAATTGCTAATAGATTCCAGGAATAAAAATATATGGCACACGTTTACAATATTCTTGCCAGTCGTTTCCATATTTCCTGGAACATCTTTCCATATCTCTAGTAACACGATGAGTTAATACAACAACAAAGAAAGCTGGATAGAAAAATGGAATGGGCGTATTAAATCCAGTGATGAACCCCCAATCAAAAGCCATCAACAAATCTGCTGTATAATGAATTTTACGTGCAATTCCCCACCATCCGCTTGTAAGCAATAGGTTTCCTTGTTTTGTTTTAATATAATCGGGGTTTTTCAATGTCCCCCATGGAAGTTGAGGAAATGTGTATCGAGGAATGTAAGTTCCATTGATTATCATTCTAAATCGATTTTTTTGAGAATTTGCAGTGTCCCTAAAAGGAAAAATTAATACAATGACATAATGAATTGATTTAACAATTGTAATCAATAAATAATAACCATGATAATAATAATAGCAATAGTAAATACCACATATAATAAGCTGATAATAATAAACCATAGCAAAAATATGTCCAAAATGATGAATGAGTAATTGGATGACCATTATCAACACTTGAGATGTGAAGATATAATGTAGAGTAACAATATGTGAATGGCACTAAAAAAATTTACGAAAAAAAAAATAACTAGTTAGATTTTTAATTAAAAAAAAAATTTTTTTTGCTGAAAATTTGATTTTCATACCTCCAGCAAAATTCCAAAAAATAAGCATAAATCCAAACTAATAAAAATATTTAGCACAATTAATTAATTAATTCATTTATGTCATCAATTAATGAATTGATTGGTTACCTTTTCATAAGTCATATCCCAAGTTGTAGGAATACATTCTTCACCTTTCATACATGCATTCACATATAGGAAATGTGCAAGTACCATAAATGCCATAGATGATGAGACATAACCAAACATTTCATATTCTTTAATAGCAGCAGATACCGAAATATAAAATAAAATTACCTATGTATTATTATTATTTATTTATAAATAAATCAATAAATGAATAACAATAATGAAATAATTATTCTTTATTTTTTAGATAAAGAAGAAAATACATAAATACCCAAGGAATTCTGATTTCAGCAAAAATTTTCAAATCAACTTTTCCAATTCTAGGATTTAAAGCAGCTCCCATAAAAAGATCATACATCAAATATCCTGACATACGATATTGCTCACCTTGAAATATTGTAACAGCATAAATAATAAATGTAATCAAGAAACCAAAAATTATTGCTACACTCATCAAAGGTCCAAAATTATCAATAATGTCTGTCAATTTAAACAATTCATAATGATGAAGTAGATATGATGTAAAAATGGTCACATAAAATGACCAAACTCCATTACAAAGATAATCCAATTGTCTTCCTTTCAATGAAGAAACAGGTGCTCCCTTAACTATAGGTCCTGGCATAGTATAAGCCAAAAAAAATTCAAAAACGCAAAATGTTATATAGATTTTAGCTGCATAAAAAGTTGGCATTGAGCCTTGTATTATCGATGTCCATAATTTTTCATTCAAAGGTGACTCCAATCTCCCGCGATAAAATTGTAGACATCCCCATAAGTAATACATTAGAATGGGAAAGCCGATCATCATTGCGGTAACTCCCCATGGTCCACCAAATTCGAAAACGATTTGAGAATCCACCATTTCATCAAGTTCATTAAATTTCAAATTAAGTCTTGTAGCGTCTTTTTCATTTTTTTGTTTTATTGTGTTTGTTGTGACGATTGAAGCACCTTTATGTGATGACATTGTTACTTATTTTTCGATAAAAAAAAGATTAAAATTCAAGGTTGCAGATTTAAAAGGAAACGATGATACATACATACTATATACTATATTGGTTCATTTGTTACACGTAAATTTTTTTTACTAAGATACAAATTTTAAAGGAACAAATTACATTCATACTATATTGGTTCAATATTAAAACACATTAAAAAAAAATTTTGCCGTGTTACTGTCTTTTTCTAAATTCCGTAATTTTTTGTCGATTTTGCAAATTAATCTTCTTTTTGTGTTAAGTTCTGTTTGGTTTTTGGTGCGATCAACGTTTTCACCTTATTTCGAGTCGCAATTGCAATGAACTTCCGCTTCCCCATTTTTTTTTATTCGAAAAAAGGTTCGAATAAAATATGTTGATTGTTGATCATCTATCGAATTAGGATTTTGTTGTAAATCAGCATGGTGGTACACAGAAAAACTGTTGAAATACATACAACGCGTTTTTTAAAGATTGATCAAGGAATAATGTTTAAAAAAAAAACTCTTTCTGCTGATCATTTGAATAAAAATTTTCAAAGAAAAGAATTTACTGTTTTAATTAAAACAACCAAATCAAAAACATATTTTACTTTATTTTTCATCCATACAATAGTTATTAATCCTAGTTAAGATGACAAATAAAAGAAATTGTAA
>CAJVPN010001144.1:0-17112 GCA_910592215.1 Entrophospora candida
ATAGAAAATGTTGAGAAGCCCAAATTGCCCAAACTAGTTTGGGCTTTGAGAAAACAGTTTGGACCAGAAACCTTAGTTCCGATCATATTAGAACTATTTATTTATTTATTTTTACTAAATGCATGATAATTTGGTCTACATATGATGAAACATCATGGAGTACATGAGCTCCAGCATAAAATTTGGCATAGCTGTTACATACAATAATAGGCAAGGGAATTCATTTATAAACTAATATATTTCATAATATTATTTATTAATTTTACAATAACCAGAAAGGAAAAAAGAAGACATCTATATACAAAAGGTATTAAAATTTAACAATTTACTATTAATTTTAACATGCATTATTAATAATAATAGGAAAGGGAAAGCAAAGATCAAGTCCTAATTTGAAACATACTCTTATCACTGCCTCTGAATCTTCTGAATTTATTTGTTTTACTAGTAGGAAGTTGAATGTATTCTAAAGAAGATTGAATGACAGGTTAATAAACTCAAACAACTCTTCAATATATTTATTGAATTTGTATGATAACTAGAGATGGGCAAAATTTTGGGCAATTTCGGCTACTAATAGAAGCAGTTTCGACCAGAAACCTTAGATCAAATGAGTCAGATACCACAATTGAATTATATGAGTTAGATGGATATGAAAATGATTAAGAAATAATTATTTTATTTTAATAAAGTAATTTTTTTATTTAGGTTATATTTGTTATACTTTTAAAATAAATCAGTTATAGAAAAGATCATCACACACATAATGCATGCATAATTGAGGTATTCAATACAAGTTGATTAACAAATCTAATTAATGCCATAATGTAAAGACAAGCATAGATAAAAATCCGATCATTGGTCAAGTGAAATTAACCAATGAAAACCATGCACACAACATTTCAATTTATTAATTTTGAAATAATAATTCATTTATTTTTATTACTTGTCTAAATTCAAAGGAAATTTCTTCTAAAAAATTTCTTTCTTTCATCAGGACTGATTAGATTGACAAGGTGATTGATTTCACAACTTATTTTCACCAAAATCCAATTATATTTATATACTTAACAACATATAATATAGAGTTTATATAATATATATCTTGATTACCACATACTATACAAGGACCAAAATTTTTTTGGCTTACGCCTTTATTCATTTTATTACAGTGTTAATGATAAATGATAGTTAGAAATGTTATTTATTTAATATTGCTTGAATTATCTATATATTAGTTTTATTTTTTATGTTATGCGCACATCAAGTTAAAATGTAGATCATCACTTTGTTATTAATAAAAATAAAAATCCAATTCCGCTCAGGAAAAAACAATAATAACAGAACATTTGTGCAAATTTTAAGGTGGTTTTATATAGTCTGTGCAGTACCACTTTTCTAAGTGGTACTTTTTCGATTTTACAATACTCTTCACATATAAATTGTTGATCTTTTTTTTTGAACTGTCTATTAAATGTGTGTAACGCCGATCTATCCATAAAAGGATTTTTATGTATGCTGTAAATACATATATGCGGATTTTTTTATGGTACCCCTTTTTTTTCTCTAAAAAAGGAAACAGCATAACAAAATATATTTTCAAATATGTTATTACATTATTCTTTCAATTGCTAAGGCTTTTGGAAAATTGTTACATTTATAAAATTATTAGAGGTTTTTAAACAGGATACATTTGTAGAACAGTACTATGGAGAGAGAATCTTTACTTCATACAATTTTTTCAGAAGTTGCAATAGATAGAAGTATTATGATAAAGAAGAAATTTTCTGTATTTCAAATGAGCTTTTTTATGCCATTGGTGTTTTTAAATCCATTAAATCTTTCCATAGCTCTAATCTATATTACATATACTATCTTGTATGCTAATTCGGTGTCCATATCTTTGAAAACAGAGGAGGAGTAGTGGCTTGAAAACAGCATGCTTTATTAGCATTTTATTAGTATTACAAACTTTCAATTGCTAAGGCTTCTGGAAAATCATTAAATTTATAAAATTATTAGAGGTTTTTAATTATGTTACATTTGTAGAACAGTGCTATGGAGAGAGAATCTTTATTTCATACAATTTTTTTGGAAGTTGCAATAGATAGAAGTATTATGATAAAGAAGAAATTTCTGTATTTCAAATGAGCTTTTTTATGCTATTGGTATTTTTACATCCATTAAATCTTTCCATAGCTCTAATCTATATTACATATACTATCTTGCATGCTAATTTGGTGTCCATATCTTTAAAAATAGAGGAGTAGTAGTGGTTTGAAAACAGCATGTTTTATTAGCATTTTATTAGTATTACAAGCTTTCAATTGCTAAGGCTTCTGGAAAATTGTTACATTTATAAAATTATTAGAGTTTTTTAATCAGGATGAATTTGTAGAACAGTGCTATGGAGAGAGAATCTTTATTTCATACAATTTTTTCAGAAAATGCAATAGATAGAAGTATTATGAAAAAGAAAGAAATTTTCTGTATTTCAAATGAGTTTTTTTACGCCACTGGTATTTTTAATCTATTAAATCTTTCCATGGCTCTAAAGTGTAATGTATATACTACCTTTCATGGAAATTTAATGCCTATATCTTTGAAAACGGAGGAGTTGTGTTTTGAAAACAATATGTTTAATATGTTCTTTATGTAAATTTCAGAAATCCTGTATGTGTTATGCAGATCACAAAAAAATCACATATAACCAATCAATATATGACATTAATTAGTTTTGATTTTCTTAGAATGTCACATAATGCACATTAATGTATGAAAAGTTGCATAATGCCCATCTCTAATGATAACTTGATGATTATAATTTGCAACTATTGGTTGTTTTTTGGTGGGCTTGTAAAGCAGTTAAAATATACATAATGCATAAATTTGGAAGTTGCCAAGTTTTCCCTCATATACACTATAAAAGTTTTTTTTGAATGAAAAAGATCTGCATAAAATTAGCCAATAATTTTTGTTTAGATCATTGATTATTATGATAATCTCCCTGATTAGTATGGTGCACTGCATCTAAAAACATCAAATGCTGTGCCATGTACCGAAAATTTTAATGGTGATCTTTCTTGTTTAAGAAATTGTTCAAATATGGTCTTCATATTAGTATCTAATGACATCAAATGCTGCACTTATTGCTGAAAATTTTTAATGCTGATCAAGAAATCATTGTGAATTAAATTATATAGAAAGTTTTTGGGAAGTAACTAAAGAATACACTAGAAAAAATTGTAATTATTTATTTAAAGAATTAGAGAGAACTGTTCCTCTGGCATTGAACTTTGTAAAATTGGAAAGTTTGCTAGAAGTTGTTATAGATTTATGAATGCTTATAGATTAGGACTTTCAGGAAAAGCTTTAATATTTGCAGCAAAAAATTCATAGAAAATTGCCAGAATTTATGTTAATGGATGCAGATATATTATCATTGAATGTTGAATGATTGTTATATGCATCACGTGATAAAAGTTGATCTATATTGGTTTTCTGATTGGTCAAATTAGTTTGATAGGCGTGCCGAATTTTTTTAATTAGTAATAAAAATTACTTTAAACCCCCATAACTTTTTATTTTACTAATTAACTTTAATTGCCAATCCACAAATGAATGAGAGAATTTATTGGTGATCAATGGGGCAAAAATGGTAAAAAATCATCAGTTGACAATGTTTTGGTATTACAAGCTTTATTCTTTTTATGTATGTATAAAGTAAATCTCATAGATTATTGTATCAAAAATATTAAAGGCTTGGAATGTTTCTTGAAAATGTTTATATATAGGAAGCTGAGATTTCAAGAAGTTCATAACATATAAAATTTTGGAATTTTTTAATTTTCAGCCAACACTATCACATCAGGAAATTTTTTCTGACGTAAATTTACGTAATATTATGGGGCCCACCATAAACTTACGTAAATAGTGTAATATTATGCAAAAATTGCACAAAAATTATGCAATTATTACATTCAGTGTAAATATTATGTCCTTTTTATGTGAAATATTACGTCATTTCATATTAAAACTTACGGATGTAATATTACGGCGGGAAAAGTTTCCTGATGCAAGTATTCTGACCAGAGCTATACATTTTTTTTTATCAGTTTATTAACAAAAAAGCTTTTATTTTGCCAAATAAACCACATGTTGTTATAAGTCAAGTCAATAAATAACTGCAAAAGAATTTTAAAGTAGTATTCAACAATCTTGAAAGAATTCTAAGGCTGTTCTTTATACTTTTTGTGTATACATGAGAGTTAACATCTGAGGACAGTAAGATTTGGGAATTTTCTTATTTTATTAATAACAATTATCCCCAAGATTTTATATGAAATTGATTGACATGTCTCTCATTAATAGACGGATCATCAATTAAAAAATCTCTCTAATACATTGTTGCTTATGTTCCAAAGATTACAAAAATAGAGAGATTTTTATGGACCAACAAATATTTCCAAAGTTATCAGGGTTTAAAGATTTGCAATTTTTTTTGACGACTTTAGATGTGGTGCACCATATAACATCTAATAAATTACACTGGTTTATTTCTTGTTTAGTTATTCCGTGATGATTTTCACTTCGTGTTACTATTACTATTACTTGTAAATCATTTCCGATTTATATATTAATTTCCTGTGATTGATAGTTTACTATTTTACACTATAGATCTTTATATCAATATTTCTACTTATAATCCAAATATTTATTTGGTTAAATGTTACAATGTTTTAAATTTAGAATAGTTCTACAAGTCACATTATCTGCAACACTCAAGAAGTATTTAAACATTTAGGAATTGCTTGAGTTAAAGAACAAACAATCAATCAATCAATTGATAGATCAATAATTAATGGTCTTGATAACAATCTTAATACTCTAATAAATATATAACCCTTTACATAAAATAGTCTTTGACTGTAATTAATTAATAAACCAGTATGGTTGGCTCTTCTAATTATTAATAGTCAGGCCAAACTTTTTTAATTATTAAGCATATTACAAAGAGGATGCAATTAGAATATAAATGGATACAGAAACTCAGGGATATTTTATCTAAACTGTGTGTCATAAGATAAAAGAAGCGTTGACTATAAATTGGGAGCAAAGTAAGACCAGCTGTGTGTCAATTATTTAGGCTATTCAGACTAAAGCTCCTCACAAGCTGGCTTGTGAGCCAGATAACTTAACAATTCAATAATTTTGATCTCAAATATAATCACTACAGTCTGAAAAGTTTTTGAGTTTTTGGGTCGGGTTTGGGGTTTTCAGTTTGGTCCCAACTAACAACTTGAACCTGATTCAAAAATTTCAGATTAAAACTCTTAAACCTAAAACCGACCAACTGTGCCTGGACCAAAAATCTTTGAGTTCACCTCCACCATTCGGAGCTTTGGTTGTGGACATTGTTGGAGATTGTAGAAATTGCAACTTGCAGTTAATTACAAACATTGCAGGCATTAAAATAAATGTTGCAATATTATGTTGTAAATCAAGAGCTGCAGTATCTTAATTGCACAAATTTCTCTTACTCTCATACTAAGGTTTTTGGTTGAAACTGCCTCTCTTAATAGCTGAGATTGCCAAAACACTGGGGGCAAAATTTTTTATATTTTTATTAATAGCTAAAATTATTTTTATATTATTTAAATTAAAATAGTTGATTTATATATTTTTTTCATGTTCACTCTTATAAAAAATATTGAGAATCCCAAGTTATTGTCAAAGTTACTTTTTTTTAAAAACAGTTGGGCTGGAAAAACCTTTACCCATTTGGTGTGATGCCACCAATTAAAGACAATTAAGCAACTTTAATAACTAATAACAATTATTATTGTTGTTATTTATACATTATATAAATACTTATATATAAATGATTTTTTAAAATAAATCAATTGGAAATATAAAGCTTACCAAATCAAGTAATGAAAATAAAATCAATTGAAATTTTGATAGATTTTTTACAATAAATTTAGATAATAAAGCCATATAAAAAAAAGAAGATTTTTTGGGGATAAATTTTTTTTTTTGGCTTAATCTATCATTATTATTATTTTTTGTGGATATGAGGATATTTTTTGCACAAGAATATATACAAACTATTACACAAATTGTCTCAACACAAAAAAAGGGAATAAAAAAAGACCTCCTTTTTTTCAAAGAATGATTGTTTTAGAAATGAATATAATAATAAATTTCTCTCACTCCCATACCCATTTAGTGTGACACTACTAATTAACTATTATATATGAAATAATTAATATAACAATTGTTATTATTATTAATTAACCTGTATAAAAAAAGATTTTTAAATTCAAATTAATATTATATTACCAAATTTTACAAAAATAGCAATTAGATTAATCCGAAAAACAAATAAACATTGAATGTGAGAAAATCTGTCAATCTATATTTAGAAAGTATAAAAATTTTTTTTGGCTTAATTTTTTTATTGTTTTCCTTTTTTTTTTTTTTTTGTATAAAATCAAAAGGAATTTTTTAAATCAAATAGAAATGAAAAGATCGAGGAAATTTTGTACAAGCAAGTATTATATAAAATTGAAAATATTTACATAAAAGTCAAATTGTGATGGCGACGAAAAAAATAAAAATAAAGACACAACACAAAAAAAAGACCTCCTTTTTTTTAAAAAAGAATAATTGTTTTAGGAAATGAATGAAGTTCTATATTGATATAAATAAATATATATATACTATGTTTATGTATTATTATTACATAGTGGAATATAGTGAGTGTGTATTAAGAGAGAAAAAATAAATCTTGATTTTTTTGTTTTGTTGTTATCCTTTTTTAAAAGATTTTTAAATCATAAAATTATATATATATACATAGTTGGTTATTACACCTACACATAAAACATGGTAAAATATCGATTGAAAAATGAAAAAAAAAAAAATCTACAAAAAATTTCTATGTGTATGGAAAAAATAAACAAATCAATGGGTTATCCCGAAAATTACGAATTCTTATTGCTGTAATATCATCTTATTATTTTTTTTTTTTTTTGAAATTCATAAAACTATAATATATAATAGTACTATTAGATAAAATAATAAAAGGGTATAATTTTTGAAATAGAAAACGAGAAGGGAAGAGTCTAATGAAAAAGAAGAAAAAAAGACGAAAAGCAAAGAAGAAAAAATATATTAAATCATCCGTAATATTGCGTGATTTGTTTGTAAAAAAATATCAATATAATGAAAAAATTAATTACAAAGAGGAGGAAATCTTACAATGTCATCTAAATGTGTATAGGTGGTATTACGTTGAACCGCTGATAACGGTGGTAAAACGAGAGTATAATTTGCATTATTACCACTACTATTCAATGATGTTGGTGCTCTGAATATTGTAGGTGTTACTTCCATTACATTGTTGTTTTCATGATGGCGGTGATAATGTGTATTAATTTGGGTATAAGTAGGGGTAGAATATGAACAACGCGTACATTCTACAGGAACACCTGGTCCATTTGTGGTACGAAGTGATGGAGTTGTATTATTTCTAGTTTTTGTAGATGTATATTCATCACTATCTGAGGAACAATTACTGCTACCACTACTAAAACTATTATTATCACTACTACTACTACTACTACTACTACTACTAACGCTATTATTATCACCGCTGCTGCTACATGTAGATGTGGGACTAATTGGACTCATAACATTACCATTATTAATAATATTACTGTTAATATTATCATTATTATTAATAATACCTTCATCGATGCTATAAAGATAGAAATTATTAACATAATTTCCATTTCCATTGTTATTTTCGTCTTTTATGTTTCTTTTCAATTGACATTTTTGTACATGTTTTGAAAAATTACCACGCCTTGTAAATGATCTTGTGCAACCAGGAATTGGACAATTGAGGGGTTTTGGCCAGGTGAGATCAGACTTATAGGGTGATGATGGTGTGGAAATAGTTAATTCTGCAAAGATGAACATGTGCGAAGAATTAGAAGTATTATTATTGGCGGAAGGAATGTTGTCCCCATTCCCATTAGCGTTCGCATTGTTATTATTACGATAAAGATCTTTGACTTGTAGGGTACTATTTTTAAATGACGAAGCACTAATCTTTCTATTTCTATAATCTTTTTTCTTATTCTTATTGTGTGTCCTACGATGTCTTGACAATTCATCTGACCTGGAAAATTTTTTGGTACATCCGCCCCAAGTGCATTCATGAGGTCTTTCGCCTGTATGTATTCTATTATGACGGACCAAATGTTCCAGTCGATTGAATTTCTTTTCGCATGTACTGCATTTATGTTTGTAAATTATAACACCAGGTGAATTTTTCTTTGTAATAATCTTGTTATTATTACTATCATCGTCCGTATCTAAATATAAACTAGAAACTTCATTATTAACATGGTTTTCTTTTTGGTGATGAATATAATCATAATTTGGTGACAACGATTCAGGAGGATTGATGAGATCGGAAATTTTGAATGTTGACATTATTATGATGACTCGTTGATGTGGTTGATGTTGTAGTGAAAGTTGGTGTAACGTTAAAATTAGTAGTTAGTTAGCTGTAATAAGCAATACTAAATGATAATTATTGTTAATATGGTTGATGATGATAATAATTATTATTATGGTTGATGATGGATAAAATCAAACGTTAGGGAATGAGCAATAATAATGAAAGGGGACAATAAAAGAAAAAATTATTTCATTGAACAGAACTTCGAATTTTTTTAAAAAAAATATATTCTACGATTATAAACATTTATATAAATTTTTATTTTATTTATATTATAATTTAATATAATCATATAAATAACAATTAATTGCTTGTGCTTTACAGTTTTGAATTTGAAAATGTCTACTTTTTTTGATTCATCACTTACGTTACATAACAATTTTTATTTTTTTTTTCATGTGATACCTTTTTTTTTTTTTTTGACGTTTAGTTTATAATATATCATATATGAATGAAGATAAATTAGTCATTAATACGCCATAACTGCTATTTAGTGTACGACATATTTCGACAGGAAGCCAAATTGCTTTGGTGCCCTTTTTTTTTTTGTTTCTAATCAACACTATCAGACACTACACCCATGCGCACTAAAGGTTCACAATTTATTACAATGTGAAAGCTCATGAATAGGTTAGCTCACGTAAGTTAGTTAGCTCGCACGAGTTGTTAGCTCACATGAGTCATTGCCATGAATTATTCATCGATAAGAGCCATTCGCCTAATTTCTTAATTCATGCATGGATAACCTGATATTATTTTAAAAATGATAAGGTATTTGTATATATATATATAACAATAACAATGATATATAATAACAATAATAATGACACGTTTAAATATTTTTTTTTGACAATGACTTTACCAAATATAAAAAAAATTAACATTCTTTTTTTCCTTTGTGTTATTGATGATGATTTCCATTTAGTAAGTGAAGAGCCCGGAAAATACGTATTTAGAAATGGGTGAGAGAAACATTTGCATGATACACTTAATCTATATAGTAAAAAAAAAAATATTTGTTGTCCGAATTTTTGAGTCACAAGGGGAGCAACACTCGTATCAACTATCAAATCTGGCCCTTTCCCCGACATATTTATTTATATGCGTGCGCGTGAATGTATTATAAATAATAATAAATATTTTTTTATATACATACACCCGCATATATATATAATAGTAGATAAGCTATAAATGGATTCTTAATATAATTAGACTATATATATTAATATTATTATGGAATATTTGACTGCGCACCTGACATCATACTTGCTTGATTTAATTAACCCTGCATTGTTTTTGAAAAAAAAATTTTTTGACAGGGTTCATTCATTATTTTCCCAAAAATTTAGAATAATTTCAAAACAAAAACAGTTTTTTTTATTGGCTATTGCGTACTTTTCAATGTTTTAATAAATTTAACAATGTCAATAGACAAAACAATACAGCACAATTAGTGAATGAACGAATCTTTGGGTTAACTATTTAATCATTCCATTATTCATCGTTAAATAACAATAATTTGTGTAGTATAATATAAATACTTACAAAATATTTATGCTCAAAATAATAAATAATAGATATTAATAAATATTTGGATAAGCTATACATATTTTAGTTTGATAGCTGATTAGAAGAATGAAACCAAAAAATTTTTTTTTAAGTTTGTTATTATTATTATTAATTATCCAACCAATAATGATAACAATAATACATTTTTATTTTTTGATAGAACCAAAAACAATGTGTACCACACCATCATACAGTATCTAACACATCGCATGCCTTCACTATACAAGAAAAAAAATATATAAAGCAAGGTGGGATTACATATGCGTATATGTGTGTGTGTGAATATGTACTAGAATGCACACTGACTTGCATGATTTTTCATTATAGAAAAAGATAATGATTCAATCTCCAAATTTGGTAAATATACTATCTTTTTTATATAATAATATTCTTTGTCGTTATCGTACTAATTATTGAACAAACAAAAAACGAATTGCATGAACGAATTACATGAACGAATGAATGGAATTATAAATGACAATTGCAATTATACTTTATTAGAAAAAGATATCCAAATTACGTTGGTTATTAATATTGGTTTCCATGTGAGGTCATTTGATTTCAATTAGGAATTAGCTGTCAGGTATGATATACTAATTAATCTAGTGATTGTAATTTGATTGGATTGGAAACGCGTATAACCTCATGCACACTTCTTTCTCTCTAATTCTTTATTACTTTTTAATTGATTGATTTTCGTACAATCATACAAAATTCACACGGATTTTTTAAAAAATTTTCCTTTAGTTTGATATACATGTAAATGCCGTATTATCGTCATAACAATGTCTGACAAATTGACGTTGATAATATTTAGGCAATAAATAATGTAATATTACATTTTTAAAAATTGCTATCAATCAATATCTGATATAATTGGAGTGCGATTTCCCCGAGAATAAATTACATTCCTTACAAGGAATATATAAACATGCCACGGAAAATTCGAGACAATTTATAATGGTTAATATGTTGACTGTATAACATTGTCAATTCATTATAAATCTTCCTAAATGTTACATTATTCGTCTATAATAATAATCTGTTATTTTGTATTGTTTCTTTGTATTAAATTATTTATTTATTTTTTTTTTGCATCACCACGTTTCTTATTATGTAAAATCCTGATATACCTGATATAACATGAAAGAAATACATAATAATAACGTAATTGAAGGAGAAACAAGTTTATAAAATAACCTGGATTATATAATCTGTCAAAAAATATATAGTAAGTTCCATTGTTTTTTTTCATTTTTCTCTTTATTTCTAATTCGTCTATTATCCTATTAAAAAGATAAACAAATAATATTGCATAATAAATAATAATATTTATATTACGTGCTGTTTTTATTTAAAATAACAAATCCCACTATCTGGTAATAATTAATAACGAATTTAAATAACAATATCAAAGTCGAAATTAATTACTTTTTGTTTACAAACAATGCGAATATAAAATCACGTGACCAAAATATATAATTCTAAATTTTTCCCCATCCCATTAAACAAATAATTGTAGTATATATTATGCATGGATGTGGCTAAATGTTTTTTTTATTCTGCCATCACTACCATGCACTCTTATTGTGCTTATTGATAGATATCACTATAATTCCAATTATCCAATTCTGAATGAGAAAGAATGAATCAATCTATTTTAAGAAGTTTTGAAAACAAATATATATATATATAGTAAATAATACTTGATATTTGTGTGCAAGATTAGGCAGAGATAAACGTTTTCCTCGTACGTAAATTTTGGTTTAAAAAAAATTATCGGTTCATTGTTACGATAGTTATTGTTCCATTAATATGATTATATTTATAAACATACATGTGCTATCTTTACAATCATTGGTTATCTGAATTTTTTGTCTTTTCCAATGTTGCATCTCTTATCTATTATCAATATATCCAATTAAAAAAATAAATTATGCATCCAACTTTATTAAATTTAAAATTACTGTGCATTTTTAAAGATTAAATAAAGCTTTAACTTCTTAGTAAAAAATTTAGCGGTTTCAAAAAATTTCATAAACCTGACTATTTGGGGGTATAGAACTGTTTTCCTTCTTTTCTCGAGAAAATAAATAATGTTTATAAAAGTTTTATTTCTCGTGTGGAATATTTTAATATACTATATATATTTCTGAAGAAGGATAATAAGTACATTTATACAATTTTCGACTTTACGATGATATTTTGTTGATCTGTTGTTAGTTGACTATAAAAACTTTACACGATTTTAATTCTGATCAAATGGAAAAAATTTATTTTTATTTTTTGTCATTTTTTACCCTTGTATGTTTAAAGTATACAACAGATTACATGTTTTTCAATATTAATATATTATCAGTACTTGGGAAGGATTGTTTAAGTTATCACATGATTAATTAGAAAAAAAAATTATATCAAACTAAATCTTCTATTTGCAAAAAAAAAATCAGATCTAACTAAATCTTTTATTTACAAAAAAATATTTTCACGTTATTATTATTGATTACACAGTTTTAAAATTCGAAAAGATTAATCGCATCTATCTGAAAATAAATAATAATAACTTCCAAAACATCTTTAGTAAACATTAATTAAATGTCTTATTAATTAATTTCTATTCGAATTTTTTGCAAATAAAAACGCCAATGTAAACATTTTCCTATTGAAAATAAAGCGAGGCGAATTATTGATTATTAATGATCTTTGTTGATTTCGTTGGCGTAAAGGCGCATAATTTTTTCATTAATTTTGGTTAAAAAAAAATTGAAATACTTTATTTGGTAATACGTAATTTAAAAAATAATTTGACATGCTGCATTGACTCATTTCGCAGATCAAACATTTTAAAAAACCTATTTTCATTTATAACCAACCATATAGTGGTGAATCAAGATGTAACTAAAGCTCTTCGCGAGCCGTCTTGTGAGCTTATTGAGTTATTTGGATTGCGGGCCGGCTCACGCAAAGCTTTAGATGTAACCAACCGGTTTAGAAGGTAATAAACTTTTTTTTTAACAAAAACCCAATTTTTTATTATAATAAATTATAGTGATTCAAGACAAAAATAATAAAAGGAAGGATTTTTAGGTTTAACAAAAATTATTAGACATTGAACTGTGCCCACGGATATCAATTATCGAATGCTACTATGAGTCAAATGGAAAATTTTATTATTAGTCATAAATAAAATAAGTACTTTCAAAAGGACATACAGATGGAGTACTTTGGCAAAAAAATTTCCTCGACAGCTGTTATTTATTCTATTAAACGATAGATTGGGGGCGTTCTAGACTTTCTGAGCCTCGAGTATTTGGTTTTGATCATATTATATGTTGCTTGTTTGCAAGTTGATTTTAGCTCTTTTAATGATAATAATACTAAAAAAACAGTATAAAAAAGACCTCTTGGTGAGATCACCAACAGAATAAATTATTTAATGGTTTTGAAAAAATCTTCAAGGTAACAAACAAAAGATAATAAGACACAGACTAACGATTGTAATATTGACAAGGAAATCAAGTTTTTGTTTACTTTATTGGTTCAGATTCGATTCAGGTTCAACAACAACTAATCAAATTGATGCAGTGGTTTATGTACGTGATGAGGCCATGATTGGTATCATAATTTGGCTATTCTATTTATCGTGACTATTTGGTAGTAGAAAGGAAAACTTAAAATCAATCATAATCTTATTATACATATGTGCTGATTTTTTTTGACCCCAAAATTCAGTACGGTATGATCATAACATTATGAATACTTATACTAGCAAAAACCCATTGATTTTGAGGTGGGGTCATTGGTTTGATGGGTTGTTGAATAGTAAAATAGTTTTTTAACGGAACAAATAAATTTTTTTTAGGGTTAATTATCATTCCACTGACCAGTTTACACATTAAAAATACCCGTGTTTAACGTTGAGACACAATAAGATATAAGGTTTGAAAAAAGGATCCGAAAAACCAAATCGGCTGATGTGTTGATTCATAATCCTTTCTGATGATTAATGTTTTGGCCAACCTTTAATCATTAGTTAAGGGACCCCTTTTAATTTTATTATATTGCTTTTAGGGACGCCTCAAGTAGTATGGTTGTATGTGGCGATTTTATTTTATTGGAATTACCTTGGTTGCGTGCTAGATTTGGTGACTTCGTAATAAATAACTTGGTTGCAATGTGATTATTGTAATAGGTTACTCCAAGCCAACATATCAGACCCGAAGAAATATTTAATGTCGACAACGTCTTAACCAATGAAATAAGGAAAATACAACAATTTTGGTCACTTCAACCTTTCAAATTCATATGAAGTCTCTAGAGTTGTATGATAATTATGAGTAGAAAAATTTTCTGTTTTAATTTGTTCACTACGGTTTTATCATATGATAATAATATCATGATCATTACTACCACAACACATAATGATAATAATAATTATATCGTAGCCACTACCACACAGAGGACAATTCAAGAAAGATTAATGTTATTAGATTATGCATTTTCTACTATTCGAATTGATTGTAATGGTTTAGTCCAAAACTTGAAAAGTAAGAATGCAATTTCGGTCAATTGCAGTCGTTAAAAAGAAGATCAAGTATCACATAGTGAGCGAAAATGTTTAATTTTTAATAATAAAGCTAATATGAATATTTCTTTTAATGATTTATTTAATCAATAGTAAAAAAATGTCATAATAAGTACTTTCAAGAGATTGAATTGGAATGCATTCAAACAGTCCCAGTTTTTAATTTTTACTTAATGGACCACAACCGAACCAGTTTGTTCTTAGTTATCAAAGACCATTTGGATAGTTGAATTTTATTTACCATAAAAGCAATTTAATTTGTTAAAAACATTATTTTATTCACACCTATAACTATTACTGATAATAATATTGGCGTAATATCATCACCACCATCAAAAATATAAAATATAAGTCCACTCAGCTCTTTATTATGATCATGTAGTTCTCTGAATAAATAATCATGCCATGCAACGTATATCATATATAATTTAATATGATAATCTAATTAATTATTCTAATGCAGGAGGAAACAAAATTTCAGAAAGATTTCCAAAAAGTCCTTTATCATAAACATTTTTAATTTCTTTCAGTGATTTTATTGGTCTTCCTATAACTCTCTTGTTATTATTTTAGTTAATATCCTGGTTATTTATTTCTTTATTATAACATTGATTGCTGCTTCCACTTTCAATACTTTAATTGTATTATTAGATCTGGTATATTTACATCATTCCATTATTACTATTACCATTGATATTACTATCACTGGGTATTTGACGTTGTTTATTATTTGGCTGAACCCAATAAATAGACATATCACTAGTCCTTCTTCTAAAAAACATTTCTCCTTTCTATTATTATTATTATTATTATTATTATTATTATTATTATTTTCTCCGGCATCATTTCTTTTTGCTTTCTTTTTAGAATTACTATTATTACATGACAATGATATTGATGATGGTGATAAATTTTTTTGTTTATTTTTAAGGTCTTTTCCATCATAAACCCATAATTCATCATTAGAAATCATTAAAAGCTTCATTTGAAGTTGTCCCATAATAAATCAAATAAAATTGATAACAAAGAAAAAATGTTATTGCAAATCTTACTAATAATACAAAGATTCCAAGTTCACCCAACAACATTTCTTGATGAATTAAAAGCTGTGTAGCAAAATTGAAAATAGTTTAATATAATAAATGAAGTGTTAAAAATATCAAATATTAAAAACAGTTAATTTTATTATACTCAATAATCATTTATTACCAAAGCTCCTTGATAAATACTAAGTGGGTTTTTTACATCAGTTTGTATATTTGTAGTGTAAACATATTGTAGATTCATTTTTTTAGCAAATCCCAAGAATATATTAAATATAACGTATGTACCATAAAAATATACCTGAATTATTGAATAATGGAATAATAAAAATAACAACAATTGTTTAATCCAACACAATTATTAATCCATGCACCTAATAAAATAATATTAATATTATATAGTTTGATAAACTTTTTGTTTTGTAGTTTGAATTGATTTTACCACTTGCAATGATGATCTAATTTTGCTACATACATTTTACATAATGAACAATGTTTTGATCTTGCTGACCTTTCCATAAATAATAATAAAGCTATTTAGTAAAAGTTTTTATTATTATCATTCATCATTAGTCCTTGCTTTTGTATTAGAAGAGTTTTACATATTTTTGGTTTGAATAGCAAAAAATCATAATCAGACATTTCACAAGCCTTTGAAACATTTTTTTCCAGGATCACTATAACTTGCTATATAAAATGTTAAATACATAAAAATTATTATTATTGAAATGAGCAATCTAAATAATATGAATCATGTGTTTATATGAAGGACAAATAATTAGATTCATAAATCACCACCATAAATAATAACATTAATTAAAACAATAGTTTTTTACTCACTGGAAATACATGGTCCAAGAATATGATCCCATCCAACTTGATAAAATATCCAAATGGATCCTGATAATAAAAATAAATAAAAAGAACTAAATAATGACCAATAATATTATAATAAGTATTAATTAAATCAATATTCGGATTTCATTTTTTTCAATATTAAATCACTATTGTAAAATTGGATTTTTTCTTTTGCATAATAATTATAAGCACGATCAAAAGTTCTTGACATGCTATTCCCACAAATTTTTTTTGATAAATCCTTAAATTAAAAAGTAAGAATGTCAATTCAAGCAATGTTATGAGAAAGAAAATCACAAATTATTGCAAAAATAATTACCATATCCATCCAATTAATGTTGCCGTTAAAAAATTATATAATTTTCCAATTGGTCCATTTCTGAAAATTTTGACACTGGCCTACAGTAATTTACCGGATTTTTTTTACTATTTATTATTATAGAATTATAAATGTGATGTTTAATATTTAAAATTTTTAAAATGAACAGGCTAATATTTAGTATGTCCACCTTTAGCCTTAATTA
>CAJVPN010001145.1:0-17110 GCA_910592215.1 Entrophospora candida
AAAAACTATATGAATCAACTTGTTTTAACTTAAACAACTTTAAAATAATTTCGCCCAATTTTGGCTAATAACAAAAAATAGTTTGGGCTTATAAAAAAATAATTTTTGCCCAAAGTATTTGGGCAATTCGGCTACTAATAGAAGCAGTTTCAACCAGAAACCTTAGTGCTGGGATTGGAAAAATATTGGATAGGTAATGATATTTTTCAGGTAAACTGTTTAATTTTTTCCATATCAATTAATATTTTTTCTTCAGGACTGATTTCCATTTTGTCACTCACTTTATGATCAGTTACAATGATAACATTCTCTTTATCATTGATGTTTCTTTTAATCTCTGCAAAATTGGCACTTTTCTTAGCACAATTTTTTTGTTCCTTTGATTGCATCTCTAGAATCTGATCAAAGAACATCATATACCTACTTGCTTTTATATTTATATGCTCATCTTTCATCCAACACTAATCTCCCAGACAATAGTTTTAATTCATTTTCATTCAACCCTATAAAAAATTTGGTATGGAAAATGTATGGAAAACTGTACGGAATTTTACTTGAAATTTGCATTTTTCTGTACATTTTTCCATACGTTTCTGTGCCAAATTTTTTATAGGGCAATAGATCATGTACCTTATTCAATATATTTTTATCTCCTAAATCAATACATAAAATTTTGCATTAGCATCTTAAGTGTGTCAGGTAGGTTTGAGTTATCATAGTATGTTGGGAATTTTATTTGACCAAAGATATCAGTGACAATTTTCATCAAATTTTCCAAATCTTCTGTAGTATTCTCAAATGGTTTTCCTTCTCCTTTATTTGTGCATGAATCTTTGTTTGGGTTCTCAGTGGCAGTTTTACATGAACTATGGTAATTGTTTACTTGTTGCCTTTTCTTTCAGATCTGATGTAACATTTTTTTATGCACAACATCAAATACATTATCTTCAATTTTCTCAAGAATCTCATCTTTTGAAAATTTTTTAATTTTCTTCAACTCTCCAAATAAACAATTTTTTTCTCTTTGGCCCTTGTTCAAATTGCTTAACACCAGGAAATTTTTTCTGATGTGGATTTACATAATTATTACACTGTTTATGATGGGTCTCATAATATTATACAAAAATTATGCAATTATTAATTCAGTGTAAATATTACATAGATTTTATGTTAATATTACAACATTGCATATTAAAACATACAGATGTAACATTACTGTGGGAAAATTTCCTGATGAATACTTAGAAACGCCTACTGGAGTAAACTGATATTGGAAAATTTCATCAGGACTTTTAATATAAATGGCAAAAGCTTCACATGACTGATCTAATAAAACTGGTATAGAATGTATAAATTTTGACATGTAGACGAATTTGTCCATTTAATAATTAGGCAGGGTAAATGTTTAATATAATAATAACAAATTAAGTGGCTCTCCAGTCAAGTTAATATATAATAATAATGATGAACTGATCTTAATTATAATTGTTCTGATATTTCAAAAATTTATACTTGTATAAAATATGATGATGATGATGATTTGAGCATAATGAAGCAAGTAGCCTTATTAATAAAATGATTTGTTTTTTTTATTATAACAATAACTAGAAAAATGTGAGAAATGTGGCAGATTACAAACTAGACATTACCTTGATGTTCTTAGTGGTAAATATATTTGTTTTTGTGTCAAATGGGGCATGTTGTAACAAAACCAGACAAAGTGAACATTAGAATTTCAGGGATCAAAATTTAGTCATTTGTTATTTTGAGGGTAATTATATACTATTTTCAAATATGACCCTCTTTTGGGTCATTATCTTGACAAGATTCCCCTGATTAATCTCTCCCCCTCCTTTTGATATGAAGTATCCTTTTTTTACTACACATTCAAATTTGATATAGCAGACCTTGATATAATAGACATGAATTGAAAATCTTTATTGTAACAGATTGAATTTTGAGAATGTTTAACAATAAACTATTATAAAAAATTTATTTTTTATTTAGCAAGAAAAAAAAACTCTCTGTAATCTAAAAGCTTAATCTATTTACTATAATTTCCCTTAGTTTCATGTCCATATCTCTTTATTTGAAGGCTCTGATGCAAATTTTATTTATATAGTTTTTACATATATTCTTAAAAAAGTTTGTTATTGATTGGCATTATGTTACATCATCTAATTTTGATTTAATTAGGGCATCTCACACACCCCAATAATTAGTGCAGAAGACCACATTAGGAAATTAAAAATGTGTTATTTATGGTGTTAAATAACATATTGTAAAAATGATGTTATATAATGGACCCTATACAAAGTTTATCTTAACATTATTTAATGTTTATTTAACAAATTCATAAAATTTAGCATTATTCAATACTGTGTTAACAGTTAACAATAAGTTTTATATTGGATTAAGCCATTATTATTTTTATCATTCTAAATAATTAATATAAAATTTTTATTTGTGAGATCATTGTAGAATCATTAAATTTCTGTGCTGCTATTACCACTAATATATCCATCAGAATCATTTGAATTAGATTCATAATCCATTTTCCTTTCTTTCCCATTCAAATTCCCAATATCACTATCACTTCAATTCTATACATTTCACTATGTGACAATACAATTCCTATCTTGCTGATGAAATTTGTAGAGTTCTTGTTATTTTCACTGTATGAAACAATACATTACTATCCTCTCATTGATGAAATCTATAGTAGTTCAGCTCTATGCTTGCTAAATCACTCTAAATCAATTCAATGGTTAAGAAAATAATTATCCAAGAAATATTTTGCAATATCTTATTTTTTTATGTTGGATGATATTGATAGTTTTATTATATTATACAGAGATAGTATCAATGAAAAGGAAGATTTATACATTATCATTATCTTCATAAAAAAAGAAATCAAGTGAGGGAGATTTGAGCAGTATTTGAATAATTTTGATGTTACTCAATGCTCAGCATTAAAGGCCCATTGATACAAGTCATAATGATTCATTTGTACTCAAAATTCTATCTAGAAGGGGAGTTACTCTTTCTAAATAAATTATTACTAAAATTAGATACATTTTTACTTTTACTTATGTTAGTTAAAATTGTAAAATGCACATTGTGATTAAAATATATTACAAATTTATAAATTAAAATGAAAGATTTGTTTTTTTTTCCAATTAAAAATTAATAGTAAATAACTTGAAATCTAACAGTTTATCATGATAAAACTCTATTATCTCTAATATTCCTTTTGATTCTTTCTGCCAAGATTCTATTGGATGATGTGATGAAATAAGTAGCTTTACCTCTTTTGCCAATTCTAGCTGTTCTACCAATTCTATGCAAAAAATCAATCATATTAGTAGGGAAATCATATAATATAACATGATCAACAAATGTTGTATCTAGACCTCTTGAAGCAATATCAGTACAAACTAAAACTTTAGCATCTAACGATTGATTTTTGAATGCTTCCAACTTTGTTGTACGATCATCTATATCACCATATAAACCTATCACTGGAAATCCTTTAGACTTTAAAAATGCTTCAAGGGCTCTTGAACTTACCCTTGTGTTACAAAATACTATTGTACTGCTGTTGTTGGTTAATATTGATGATGATGGTCTTTTATGAAGTGATTTATTATTATTACTATCATTATTTGATGATGAAGTGTAATTTCTCTTTAACACTTCTAATATAGCTTGAGATTTATTAAAATTGTAAGTTTTCATATCAATAAATTCATGTTGAAGATTTGGTAAAACTTTATGTAACGAATGACTGGTTAAACGTTTTATAGAAGGCAATTCTTCATCTAATAATTCATTAATTGACTTTGGTAAAGTGGCTGTAACGACAATACATTGCCATTTTCTTTTCTTATAATTAATGTCTTCTTTATTTTTTTTGTTATTATAATCATCATCATAAGCATCGACTTTATTATAATGGTTATAAGTAGATTGTTGTTTTTCTAATTTTTCATTTTGTTTTTCAACGATTGTTTTGATTTTTTGTATAATATTTCTGACCTCTTCACCAAACCCTTTGCTAAACATAGTGTCAGCTTCATCTACAACCATATATTTGAGTTCTGACAAGCTCAATAGCCCATCCTCGGTATATTTAAGGATACTTGACGGAGTTGATATAATCATGTCAATTGGCAAAGCCAAACTACGTCTAATTAAACGACGTTCATTTTTTGAGGTAAATGATATTACACGAAATCTTGCAAAATGAGATAATATTTTAGCAACAGATTGTACCTGTTCTACCAATTCTCTTGATGGTAATAATACTATCGCTCTTGGACTATTAAATTTACGTATTGATGACTTTTTTAATAATAATGTTTGTTTTTCTTTTTCTAATTCTTGTTGGAAAAAAGAGTCTTTGGAGTTTTTATTATGATCTAATTGTTCTCCAACATAATCTAAATCAACGGAATATTCATCCTTCTCCTCCACATTTCTTTCGCTTGCATTTTTAATATTGTTCGAGGATTCACTTGATTCATCAACCAAATTTTCGTCATCATTAATTTTTTGTTTATTTATTGTTTCGTTATCTTCTTTTGCATTGTCCAAATCAGTTAAAATATATTCAGATTCCTTGTTTGTTATAGCTGGATTCTCAGTGTCAATATTTAAATTATTTTCATTAATATTTCCCATAAAATCATTATTATATTTATTTTCTACTAATTTTAATAAAGATTCTAATGGTTGAGCTTTTGCTTCTTGTTCTTTAAGCTTACTTATTATTGGCAATAAATAGGATAAAGTTTTACCTGAGCCTGTTTCAGCAGCAATTAAAATATGTTGGCCTTCTGATTTCAAAATTTGTGGTATAGACAATGCTTGTATTTCAGTCGGCTTCAAAGAATTTTGTGATATATTTTTTAATGGTCCTTGAATCAAAGCATCATAAACCTCTGATCTTAAGCCAATGTTTTCAAACGATATATCATTTAAACCAACTGTTTGTGATTTGACTTTTGATTCTTTTTGTTTTATATGTGATAATTCCAAATCCAATCTTTGGGCCTGATCGTGTGGTGGGGTTGTTTTTTTAAAATTTATTTCCCTTTCTTTTTCATAAAAATTTTTCGTAGTTTTTTCATAATTTTGCTCTTTGTTGAATGATTTTTTTGGTCTAACTAAGTCGTCATCAGACACATTCTTTGTTTTCTTGTTCTTTATCTTAACATCACTTTCGATATACATTAGCCTAAACCTTGAGGGTATAAATCCACGTGTTTTACTAGAAACAGGTCTTGAATTATATGAATTATTATTATTATTTGGTTTCTTATTATGAACAATGGCATTTTTTGGTTTTTTTGTTATAATAGGTTTTTTTGATTTGAAATGAGCAAATTTATTCACATTTTTGATTAAATTAAAACTTAGTTCATTACAAGATCTTGAATTATTTTTAGTTAATTTTTGTAAAGTTAAAAAAAAAAACATCATATAGTAGATTATCATCGAACCCCACATATCCAAATCTGGTTATTAAATTAACGCATTCTCGTGATACAAATAAATTAGATTTTCGCACGTTTGCATAAAATTCATATGATTCTGGAAAATTAAAAATCACATTATGACATCAGTTTTTGATTCACAAGCTTTCTTTCTTACTAGTGTTTCTATAAATCCTGAAGAAAATAATACCGATTCTATAATAACAACCAGTAACAACAACAATAATAACAGCGGTAACAACAACAAAAAAATGTCAACAAAAACCACCTCTAAAACAACACCAATTGACACAAGTAGCAGCAGCACAACCACTGCTCAAGATTCGTCGTCTACACCAGTTGTTGATTTTTTATCTTCAACACCACCTAGTATTACTCGTGTTTTAACTTATACCTCACCTTTTGTTCATCTGTTTTCATACTTTCTATCCTTGATGACTTGGTCGACAGGAAATCCCTCTGAATCTTGTTTATTAGTGGCTGCTTGGTGGACACTATGCCTTTATCCTAAAGAATTGATTATATATGGAATACATCTCTCTTTACTTGTATGGTTGGTTTATAATTGGATCCAAAAAGGAAAACTTGAAAGATTAGGTAAAAGAAAAATATTAATGCTTATTATGCTTTATTATGCTAACGTTGGAAAAAAATTTTTTTTTTATAGGCAAACCCAAGAATAGTAAAGCAATGACGCAATATGATCTCAATCAAACAGTCTTTGAGATTCACACAATATCTGAAAAACTATCTGATTTCCATGCTTTAATAAATTCCTTGAACTCTTACATTGATTGGTCAGATCCGGAGAAAACCAAAAGAGTTATCATGATATTATTATATTCATATCCTATATGGATAATATTTAATTACCTAGGAAATTTGTCATGGACATTTATAATACTTGGTACTATTTGTTTAGTGTGGAATAGCCCATGGTTCAAAGTGATCAAATATGTGGTAATTAAATCAACTTTATTACGTGAAACTGTTTATTTTATAGGTGGATTTTTTTTTAGAAATGGGCAATTTTCACAAAAGCGAAAAGGGAAGGGAGGGTTTTCTGTCAGAGAATTGATTATGAAAGCAAAAGGTCAACAACAACAAAAACTCACTTCTATGTTATCAAATGTTAACGTTGCCACGAAAAAAGGTTTGACAAGAGATGGGTCAAAAACTTCAACAGATTTAATTTTTCAATTTGTTCTATATGAAAATCAACGTTGGTGGTTAGGACTAGATTGGACTACTAATTTGTTTCCTAATGAAAGGCCACCATGGTAAACATGCAAATTATCATATTATTGCTATATATATATATATATATATTAGGATCTAATTTATTTATTTTATTTTATTTAACTAGGTCTGATGAATATCTTGAACCAACTGATTCTAAAAATAATTTTCAACTTCCTGCACCATCAACTCAAACTATCGATGATAAAAATGTTTTAATCAAAACAACAAGAAAATGGGAATGGTTAGATCCTGATTGGACTATAAGTCATGATGGAGATGTTGATAAAGATGGTTGGGTGTATACAGATAATCATTGGAAAAATCCAACATCAAAAGGAGGTTTTGGACGATATACACGTAAAAGAACATGGGTTAGAACAGCGAAATTGGTTGAAAAAATTGAAAAAATTGAAAACAATGCTAATAATAGTAGTGATAGTGATAATAATAGCAAGGAGGAGGATAATTATGTTGATAATGGTGATAATGCTGATAATTATAATGACACAACAGGTAATATGAACGAGACTAGTAAATCAAAAGAAGAGAACAATAAAAATATGTTAAAGTCGAATGTTGTTGAGGATGAAAAAGAAAAGATTAATCATAACAATAGTGACAATAACGACGACGACGATGATAATGATGAGAAATAAATAAATTTTTGGAAATAATGGAAGTGAAAGTAGATAAAGTTGGCAACTATATCTTTTCCAGCTAAAGATTTGTCTTCATTAGATACACATATATATATATATATATTCTTTTAATTTTCTTTATAAATATTTAATTATAAATAAAAGGAACATTGTTAATGTTATTGCATCTTATTATTATAGTTGATAATAATGACAAGATTTTTTTTTGAATGAATGCATTATCAAGCGTAAATCTGTGTAAATATTTGATTAAATTTGGGGTCGCAATTGTTATTAACAATGTCTTCTACAGACTGTTAATGCATTTGTTCTCAAATAGTTAGTTTGAACTTCGTTCCGATTTACCATGATACACTCGACAATATCTCAAAGTTTGTTTAATTTCTACAAAAACCAATCCCAAATTGATTAGAGGTATGTATATGGATTAAAGGTGCTTATTGAAATCGTATTTGTAATTATTCAGAAAGTCAAATAATCTTTGAGAAAAAATATTATTACAAATACTTGGATATCTAAAACCGTCATTCTTGACACACATTCTGGTGGTTATTATCTCAAGATTAAATTTTTTATACTCGGAATAATAATTAAGAGTGGTTTCCTTTAGAAGGAGAAGAAGAAATAGAATTTTCATTTTCAGTTGCAATTTACTAATCAAAGATAATTGAATCTATGAATTGAAGCAAAAGAGGTCAATTAACTGATGCTTGCATATTTAAAATCAAGCATTTCTTTTTACTTTATCTCAAAATTTGTTATTAAATTATAATTCCATATGTCCAATTTTTAACTTGAGAGAATCCACAGCCAACGTTCAGTTTGAAGTGAACTATTATATATAAAAGTCGCGATTTTTCAAATTACTTGGTGTAACTTATTTCAATTTATCTATCTATCTTATCACTTGTATGAATCAATCAATCTAATACTAATTGAGATTTCTTTCTCCCACGTTTTTTAAAAAACAGCATTTATAGGATCTAAATTTTTTCTTCAAAAATGAAAAAATAAATGAAAAAATAAAAAAATAACACAAACATTATTTATTATCAATCAATTAATTAAAAAGAAATATTAAAGATGGTATTAGCTAATGAACTTAATGCTTGGAAAAAACTTCAAAATCATTATGATACAATTGGTAAAGAATTGGTAATGAAAGAATTGTTTGCCAATGATAATAATCGATTCAATACTTTCTCACGTCAATTCAGAGGTAACAACAACAACAATAAAAATGAACCTCCTTCCACCATTTTACTTGATTTTTCAAAAAATCGAATCACCGATGAAACTTTTAAATTATTGATTGACCTTGCTCGTGAAGCTGATGTTGAAGGGTTTAGAAATAAGATGTTTAATGGTGAACATATCAATTTTACCGAAGATCGAGCTGTTTTACATGTTGCATTAAGAAATGTTTCAAATAATCCTGTTAAAGATGATAATGGTGAAAATATTGTCCCAGCTGTTAATGAAGTATTGGAACAAATGAAAAAAACTTCAACTGAGATCCGTGATGGAGTTTGGACAGGTTATACGGGAAAAGCAATAGTAGATATTGTTAATATTGGGATTGGCGGATCAGATTTAGGACCAGTGATGGTGACTGAAGCGTTGAAACCATATGCTAAAGCTGGTCTGAGTGTACATTTTGTATCAAACATTGATGGTACTCATTTGGCAGAAACTTTGAAAAAGTTGAATCCAGAAACTACACTTTTTATCATTGCATCAAAAACTTTTACTACACAAGAAACTATCACTAATGCCACATCAGCTAGGAATTGGTTTTTGAATACTGCAAAAGAGGTTAATTTACTAATTTGATTTTGATCATTCATCCATTTTTCTTATATTTTAAAAAAAAATAATTGTTGCATATTAATATTAATATATAAAATTTTTTTGTATATACAGGATAAATATGTTGCTAAACATTTTGTAGCTTTGTCAACAAATACAAAAGAAGTTACCAAATTTGGAATCGATCCTGCAAATATGTTTAAGTTTTGGGATTGGGTTGGCGGAAGATATTCTTTATGGTCTGGTGTGTATTATTATAATCATAATCATAATCATCATACAAAGTATAACAACAATTAATTGATTAATAAATTAATTAATATGATTTTTTATATTATATATATATATATATATATATATATATAGCAATTGGTCTTTCAATTGCAATTTACATTGGATTTGATAATTTCCATCAACTTTTAACTGGTGCTCATGATATGGATAATCATTTTAAGAATACTCCATTAGAAAACAATTTGCCAGTGATTTTGGGTATCCTTGGTATATGGTATAATAATTTCTTTGGTGCTCAAACTCATGCCATTTTACCATATGATCAATATCTTCACAGATTTCCTGCCTATTTCCAACAGGTAACTAGTGACTCTGATAGCAAATCAATTAATAATTTATAATTAGTAAGACTTTAATTATTTATTTTAATTGATAGGGAGATATGGAATCTAATGGGAAATATGTGTCAAGATCGGGAAAAGAAGTAGAATATTCCACAGGCCCAATAATCTGGGGTGAACCAGGTACTAACGGACAACATGCATTCTATCAATTGATCCATCAAGGAACAAAAATAGTTCCAGCAGATTTCCTGGCACCAATTGAAACACACAATCCAATCTCCAATGGCCTACATCATGAAATTTTATTATCAAATTTTTTTGCACAGACAGAAGCTTTAATGATTGGTAAAAGCAAAGAACAAGTCTTGACAGAGCTTGGTGAAGGTTTCAAAAATAAAGATTTGATTGCACCTCATAAAGTTTTTATTGGTAATCGGCCAACAAATTCTATAATTTTTCAAAAATTGACTCCTGCCACTCTAGGTGCTCTTATTGCATTATATGAACATAAGATTTTTGTACAAGGAATCATTTGGAATATCAATTCTTTTGATCAGTGGGGCGTTGAACTTGGTAAAGTTCTTGCTAAAAAGATATTACCTGAATTAGGAAAAGATAACAAGTCGGTTGTTTCTTCTCATGATTCAAGTACTAATGGATTAATCAATTATTACAAAAATAACAGAAACTTTTAAAGCATTAAATTTTTTTAATCGTTCATTATTATTAAAAATAACATATTCATAATTTTTTTTTTAAAACAATAAAAAATAATATATCCTTCAAAATCCTCTTAATTTAGCGAGCTTCAAATTGCACCACTTTATAAAATAAATGATTAAAATTACAAGTTAAAAACTATGTAATGTATAAATATAATATATAATTCTACTAACTTCTTTTAGTTCGTTGTTTATACATAATTCTATGGCCACATTCTTTGCAACGTAAGGGTTCTTTTGGTTTAATTTCATTCTCTGACCCACAATCTATTATAATTATTATTTAAGAAGAAAAAACTACTCGGGAAACAAATCAACAATTTTCCTTAACTTATAGAAATAATCCATACCTGCACAATTGTATAACATTTTAGGCGCATTATCACTTGCTCTTGGTGTGGCAGAACTTAAAGGGCCGGATAGCAATGGTGGACCTTGCGGATTTTGGTTATTCATTTTTTTATTTCGAGATCCAAAAAAACTTTACCACGTGATAAACCGAATCTTGATTCCATATATAGAAAGAGAATTAACAAATTTTAAATTGCTTATTTTTCATATATGCAAACAATTGTATTTTTTATTATTTTAAGAAGAAGTAACGTTTATGGTGATACTTATTCAAAGTGAAAGAAAAGAATTTTTATTATATAATATATATAAATTATATAATTTGTTATTTTTTTTTATTACAAAAAAAATAAACAATTATGGCACCAAAAAAACTTCAAAATTGTGCATTAGTTGATCACTTTGCAATAGTTGTTCAAGTATTGTTGGGTGCAATTGCTTGTTCAACACTTATTTATAAAAGACATAGAGAACGACCACAAAGGCCTTTGCTAATATGGTATCATTATTGTCATCATTATTATCACTCACTCATGTAATCAACCATATATGATTTTATAGTAACTTATATATATAATCTTTTCACTATAAAGGTTTTATGATGTTAGTAAACAAGTATTAGGTGCTGGCATTGTTCATGGATTAAACATTCTTTTTTCTTATATAGCAGGTTCACACAACACGGAGGATACCAATCCATGTATATGGTAAACAAATTAATATTTAATATTTAATTATTTTTATTCAGATAATTACAATTTATTAATTGTGATATTCTATAGGTATTTTCTTAATATATTTGTAGATTGTACTATAGGAGTATTTATATTATTTGTAATCCTTAAAATAGTACATCGTTTATTAACTATTTATGGTGTAGAAGGTAAAAAATAATAAAAATCTATTATCATCATTTAGTAATTATAAATTTAATTGAAATTTTTTTTTTCTAGGAATTAATAGTGGAGATTATGGACAACCACCACAATATATATTCTGGGTTAAACAAACGGTGGCATTTATATTTTGTCTAATGCTAATGAAAATAGTTGTAATAACATTATTTAGAATATGTCCATTTTTATTTGATATAGCAGAATGGATACTGGGTTGGACATTGTATGATGTTAAATTACAAGTGGTTTTTGTAATGTTAATATTTCCATTAATAATGAACATTATACAATTTTGGCTTGTGGATCAAGTTATTAAAAAGAAATTCGAAATTGATGGTGTTGGCATTAGATTGGGAAGGGGAGGAACACGACGACGTCGTCGTCGTCGCCATAATCATTTTGTTGTTGGTGATGATGATGAGGATGATGGTTATGGTGGTGGTGGTGATGAGGATGATGATGATGATGACGATTCAATTAGAAACGAAGATGAGGTTTTCTTAAATGTTGATTCAACAGATGATGATGAAGATGATGCTATTATTAATGATGGAAAAGAAATGAATTATAATGAAAATTTACCATTTCATCTCAAGAGAATCAATAGTGGAGAAGATAAAATTGCTAATAATAATAACATTGATGATAATAATAATGACATGGCAAGCGAATCTTTTTCGATGAATGACATTAACAATAATAACAGGGATAATATTATTATCGATAATAATTCAACCGACACTGATGAAATTTATACTCATTTACGTAAAAACCCCTCTTCATCATTATCGCCAAGGAAAAAACTTTAAAATTTCATTGAATAAACAATGTATGTATGGATGGACGGACGGGATGGATAAAAGAATATATGATGAATACACACATAGATTTATATACCATATACTTTCAATTCTCTCTTTCTGAAAACATTATTAGATATATAGAATGTATTTTCTCTTACTTTAAAATTAAGAATTTATTAAAAACATTTTTTATAATAAAAAAATAAAAAATTTTTTTTACAT
The DNA here is from genome assembly GCA_910592215.1 of Entrophospora candida. Classification (NCBI taxonomy): domain Eukaryota; kingdom Fungi; phylum Glomeromycota; class Glomeromycetes; order Entrophosporales; family Entrophosporaceae; genus Entrophospora; species Entrophospora candida. The sequence continues at coordinate 12,781 of CAJVPN010001145.1, forward strand.
AATAATTATAACAACTCAAATAAAATATGTTCGCCATATGGTTTATCCCAACCATCAGTGCCACATAGTGACAATTCAGGAACGATAATGGAATATATGGTGTTCTAATTCCCTAAAATTACCAAATCTACTTTAAAAAAAATAAACTCAAAGTAACTTTATGAAAAAAGATTTGGTATTTGGTTCGTTGACTGGAACTTTACATTATTTATTAATATAATACGGTAATAGAAAAATCTATTTGAATATATTAATTAATTTAATGCTTCCTATTGTCAATTGGCACACTTACAATAAAGTAAATGTACACCGAACCATTTGGTTAAAGAGAAAAAAAAATTTTTTCGGCTGATCAATCTTATATATATGTATACTTGCAAAAAATTTGTGCAACATTGAAGAACCTATCAAATACCAAATAGGAGTGTGCTAATAAATAATTCATTTCATAGTACGCTTTTTTTGCGTATGAAGTAGATGCGGAATTTACATGCTGAGATGGTAAGTCAATTACTAATGTTAGCCAGCTAAGAAATTTTTAAATGGCTTAGCCGGCTAAAAAAAAATTTCTCTCGACATTCATTTTTACATCTGGAATTTTAATTGAGATGGGTCCACCTGCATTACTTAGAATGAGGAAAAAACACACATTTGCTCAAACAACATAATACAATACATCATAGCAGGATAAAAGTCATAGAGTTTCTATTCGTAATACAACTTTTTATTTTAATTCGAATTATTATTATTCGTTTTATCCAAACTATTCATTCTATTTGAATTATTTGTCCTATATATTCGAATTATTTGTTTTATTCGTTATACTCGTTTATTCAATACTCAAATCCATAATGAGTAAAACAAATAACTCAAATAAACTTTATCCAAACCATTAAAGCGAGATATTATATTAATAATACCGGCAAGCTTAGTGCCATTTGAAGAGTTTTTTCTTCAACTGGGATTTATTCAAGTTCTTAGCCGGCATTTCCATAAAATTGTTAAAAAAAAATGTTAATTTTTAAAGATTAACAAAAATTATCATAGCTTTTGACCAAACGGAGAATTACTAATGACTATTATCTACTATTTCAGAGCCTTGCTCATAAAACTAGATGCAGAAAATTGTCAATTAATTCATTTCTGTAACAAACATTTTTATAAATTAATTCTTTTGTTTAATAAAAACACTTTTAGTCGGAAATTAAACAGTAGTAGTAGGGTTTAATTCCTTAATTGGTTATCAGAGTGGTATGGAACGCAAATTCTTATTTGAATTATTCATTTTATTCGAGTAAACTTTCAATGTAATTTGAATATTTGAATAGAAATTCTACATAGAACTCTGAGTTTTTGTAACTCAGTTTTGTTACTTGCTTTAGTAGAAAGTAAAGGTTTAATTTTTGGTTTTTGTTAAGTGTAAGCATTTTTGTTTTTTGTAAAAGAATTTGTTTTGTGCAAACATAGAGCGTTAAAATTGTTAGGCCAGATATAAAGTTGACATTATTAACCAAAGTCGTTATCACATATCACTTTGTTGTATTGTGTTGAAGTATTTTGCAAACGTACTGCTGAATTTAACCAGCCAAAGAAAAGTAAATAACAAGGAACTTCACTAAAAGAATTCGTTGCTTTATAATAAAGCTATGTTTTATTTGTTGTTAATTCTACCATAAAAGCGTTCTTACAGATTTGTTGAAGCTTTCTAGGTACGAGAAAGAGGCTGCAAATTCGTAAATCGAGTTAATTGATGAGAATTGAATATAAAAGCTTGCAATTAATCAACAAGCATAGCTCAAAAGTTAATTCAAACTCGGCCATATATATTTTGGAAGTATTTTTTTCAAATATCTTTTAGGATTACATTGATCATTACATTTGGTTTATATTATGACATTACAGCCTAATTACAGCATTATGGGCTATCACTCAGATGCTGCAATATTATAGTCAATTTGTATTCCATGTATAATGGCTTGGGAATATTTTCTTTACATAAAACATATGTAACCAAATTTATAACTATATAGTAAAATCGTCCAACTTCAAACCACTAAGGCTTTTTTTTTATTAGTAAAATTGAAAAAAGCTCTCTATTCCCTTGTTTCTTAGGTTCTAGGGATTGCAAAAATAGAAAGTTTTTTTCAATATTATTAATAAAAAAAAAAAGCCTTAGCGATTTGAAGTTGCACAATTTTTTTGATGTCTTTAGATGACTCTAACCGGTCTCATCAATTAAAGTGGGTACAAGTAGGGATGTTAACGGTCCGGGCCGTGTACCGAGTCAGTCTAGTCTTAGGTATCAAATACCATTTGGACCGTTGAATTTTTTTATAATAAAAATATTTATTTCATTAATTTGTTAAAAATATTATTTTATTATCATAATTCAATTCCAAATCATTAATATATTCAGAAAAAAAAGAATGTATACAGTTTTATATAAATCAAAATTCATTCATTGTTTCTATGAATTACTATTCCTTCCGATACAAATTCTTCAAAATATTCGTTTTATTCTAATTATTATTATTTTATCTATTCTATTCGAATCATTTGTTCTATTTAAATCATTTATTTTATTCTAAATATTCGTTTTATTATTTGTTTTATTCGAATCATTTGTTTTATCTGTTTTATCTGTTTTATTCAAATTACTTTATTCATTTTATTCATTTATTCGTTTTATTCGAGTCATTCGTTTCATTCGTTTATTTCTTTCATTCGGATAGAAACCCTAAGTCTGGACCACGACCTGGTCTGCGGTCTCGGACCGGTCCTTTGATTAGACTGACAGTCTTTGGACCGGACCATTAACAACCCTAATAATTTGCATAATCTACCAAGTGTTGCATGCATAATTTAATGTTTCGTTGCTGCATAAATCTGGGGTCTCTACCAGGAAGAAATGCTACTTATAGTCAATTGTGAACAAGCGTTCACAGTAATCACGTTTGTAACATAATGGAGTCCAAAACCAGGATATGAAAACACACATCCGCATCAAAATTCCACAAGTGTCATAACAGAGTTTTAAAATTTTGCTTCACGTATAAAAATCCGTTGTGGCAGAATTAGTAATCTTTCCACAACGGATTTTAAATAAAATTTTCTTTATGTGTCCCGTTCATTCGCTGTGACAAGGTTTGACTGTGTAATGTGCACTTGAATTTATTTATATTAATAATATATGTAATCACACTATGCTGTTTATACCAGCAGACTACCCAAACTTATACATCTAAAAAATGCGGGAATAGTACAAAGCATACTAATACTATATAGTACATGCTGTGTGATACATATAATGAAATATTTTTATTTATTTTTTTTAATTAACACAAATAAAAGATTGAATGCTCGTCGTGTCACTATTGCTTGCCAAAACTCGTAATTTTTTTTGCTGATTTTTGAAATCGTTTCCATATTTCAATCAGATCTGCAGTTTTTTCTTATTCTGGCGTATTAGAGTCGTACGGCAAAGATTTAATTTCTTATAACTTGCAGAGAAGAGAAGAGAAGAGAAGAGAGAAAAGAGAAGAGAAGAGAAGAGAAGAGAGAGAGGAGGGAGCGTAGTTCATTTATATAGGTGATTTTTTATAAGTATTGCCAAAAGAAGATATAATGAGCATGAGAATTCCTTTCTCAAAAGCTAAGCTACATGTCAAATCAGTGGATAATTTATTAATTTAACACTTTAAATAAATTGCCTAATTGAACAACAATAATATCTTTAAAATGAAATATATAATAGAATAATAGAGTATATTCACATGCGTCTTAAAAAAATTTTCCATTGAGCATTGATTTATTCAATGTTTCCATACTTGATCCTTTTTCAGTTTCCTCCATTGTCTCTTTTTTGGAATCCCTTTTTAACATGTAGGCTTTAACTACCACTGCAAAATAAAGCTGAAAATAATAAAAATAATAATAAAATTTAATAATTTGATAATTGCTTGCTGAATGTTCTGCCACCAACAATCATGGAATGAATTAACATAATCAGGTTTAAGTTCACACAAATTGGTGACATCATCTTTTTTTTGCAACAAGAACACTAAGTGGAATCAATGCTATAAATGAATAAAATGCCACTATTGTATAAGCCAATGCTCTAAAAATGTTTAGATGCTTTATTTTACCTTAAAAAATTATTATTAAATGATTATGAGTAAAAACTAGTAATAGTAACAAATTAATAACACTTGATGCCTTACCATGCTCATGATAATTAGCAAAGTAAGTGAAAGGATTGTCAGGATAAAATAAATAACAGACATTGTTATTGAAATTTATACTATTGAATCTGAAGAATGTTAATAAAAAA
>CAJVPN010001146.1:0-17097 GCA_910592215.1 Entrophospora candida
ACTATGATGCAGATCATCCAAATTTTACTATGTTTTACAACCTCCTATAGATCGGCGGGAAATGTCCTGTGACTGATAATGATGATCTCCACTCTTTTGAGCTAATAAGTAATGACGCGAAATTATTAATATTAACAATGTCATATTAAAAATAAAAATAAAAAATAATTTTTAACGTAACGTGTATCACATGATTTAATCAAAAATTCGATTTTTTACGGATATCGGATGACTCGGTATAGCGGATAATGATAAATTTTCTGGAACAAACATATCCGTTATACCGAGACTCACTGTGTAATGCAACTTATTCTAATACATAGTTTTATAAAGATTATAAACAATTTCATCAGAATTATAACGATCAATAATCGAAAAGAATAGTCATGAGATTGTTGGTGATAACCTGATTGCCGCAAATTACCACGTTTGCGAGTCATAATTGGGCTACTAATAGGATGTTGATTTGGAGGAGTCGGAGGACAGAAATATTATTTATCTGGAATAATAAAGAGTAGCGTGAAAATGCGAAGGTGTGAAAGCGGTGAAAACGTGAAGGCGTGAATTGTAAACGTAAAGCAAAAAATTCTTTTTATAACCATTTCACAATTTGTTAATAGATTATATGTCATATATTTTCTCAAAGTCATGGAGTTTTTAGAAAACGATCTTTTGCAATTTCAGCATTAGATGTCAAAATTTTTAACCCTATATTTAATAACAGTTAATAATCACTTGTAAGTCACTAATAAAGTTATAAAGTACTTGATAACTTGATCATTTTTCAAAATAATTTTAATTCGTATAAGAACAAGTTCTTCAATTCAGTATGCTTATGTAATACAATAAAAAATAATTTAAAAATAAATCAATTGACATCTTGCTATGTTTGATTATACAATGAGGCATGCACCAATGCTAACCAATGCTTGACTGATCCCCTTTAAACTCATTTGATTCAGGTGGCTCAATCTCCTATATTCTGCAAGGACGCTTTCGTCCACCTTTAAACAGTCAAAAGCGAAGGACAGTATATTTATTGAATGCCATTTGAAACAAGATTATGACAAGGAATTAATTATTGATATCATGTGGCATGTTCGACATGACAGTTGCATTGAGCATTTTTTAAAATTGCATTTGGAGGTTACAAAAATAACATCCAATTAGTTGTAAAAAAATGTAGCCAAGTTCCAACAGGTTCTGCTAAATGAAAAAAAAAAATAATAATAATTGAAATTACAGCATTATAGCCAGAAAGACTGGTCTAAATGCATATTTACTTCGTCTAGATAAGGATGAAACTGTTATAATAGCTGACTATAGAGGCCTCGGGTCATTGGTCTGCTGATCCAATACAAAAACATGGTTTACAGCTTCCTCCTTCGATGCCTTATTTTTTACAATAGAAAAAACCCCTTTTGTGGATTGAAGTACTATTTGATAATGGTGCACATTATCATAATAAAGAATTGATGATGATGAATAGTCAATGGTATGATATAGAAATAAAATCATGGGCTTTCTTGGAGCCTGGTGAAGTCAAAACAACTATTATGAGCTTACCACCACATTAATGGCTTAATAATTTCATCACATGGCAATGTTAAATATTTCATTATCATTGATATTATTATTGTTATGATGATCGTGATGTTCTTGTTGACAGTTATTATGGCAATGAAAATAAGAAATAATTAAACCAATAAATAAATAAAAATACAGCTGTTGAAGTCATTAGAATTTGATTTCATACTATAGTGAAACTTGTCTCAGGCCGCAAATAATAATTACTAGAAAAAAAAATTTAACAAATTCAAAATTGTGTATATATAATAAATTTTACCTAATTTTTTTTTCAATAATATTTCTATTTATTTCCAAAATGATTCTAGGACTGTTATTATATTCTCGTTCCAAACAATCATCTCTATTTCAGATAACAAACAACTGCCAGTTTCATTAACTTCACAATCATAAAAATAATCACTTCTGTTCTGAAGAATGAAATGCAGGCCGCATCTAATACAGTGATTTGCTAAATGAGCTGCAAGTCTCCACTTTGAAACTTTTTGGGATAGTGCAAACATTTAGCAGAAAATGACCTTTAGAATTTCTAATAGGCTATATAGTTGGGATTATCTTCAACACTTGAATTATCATTTACAAATTGAAGCTGATTACAGTCTGCCCTTGTTTCAACGAAGTGGCTGGGCATATAAGAAAATCTTATTAACATTCGTTGAAACAAGGTTACTAATCGCGTTTCAACGAATTTTTATGTTTTCATAATGTGTAACAACGTTTTTAAAAATTCGTTGTATCAAAAATTTAATTATACTTCATTGAAACAAGGTTCGTTGAAACAAGGGTTCACTGTATGAGATTTCAATGAAAAAACTTAAATGAACAAGTGAATATGAACTTACTTTAAGAGCACATATAAATTTGTTGATTATTTTTAATTAATTATATTTTCTACTTTTTGTCATATTTTTCGTCCTTTCGTCACATTCACCATTTCGTCAATTTCGCCAGGTGTGATGAAATTAATAACGATTTGACGAAATAATTGCAAAACACTTCATAGAATAAACACAAAAAAGGCATTCCACCATCAACTCTAAACACACTATAATCCTGAATTTTTTGTCTTTTCGCCCAAAAATAAAATGAATGTATTATTTTAATATATATTCAATGTTATATTAATTATGTGGTGATTATACTTATTATAGATTTGGGGATCCATCATGCAAACTATGCACTGTCCTGTTATTGAAAATCAAGCCCGAATTACATGTCCAATAACTTGATTTGACTTTCTGTACAAATTTAGAATCAATCAATCTTAAATAGAAAGTTATTTCGTGAAACTTAAGGTCCAAATTTATAAGGTATAATGCCTATAAAAAATTCATTGATCAATTTTTAAAATAATACTTTGTTCCCGAATTATACATTCAATAATAGATAACACCTATATAAATTCAATCAATCTTAAAATAGATTTGAGATTATATATAAAAGGGCTGGATTCGTGGAACAGAAGCTTCCCATAATCAATGATACTCGTATATAAATACTTGTATTAGAAGATATAAAAATCTTGCATATTAAATTTATTAATCTATTATTATTTCATAAAAAATGAAGAAATTCGTCGTCAAAGAGTGGGCTGAACTTATTTCAGATCCTATTATGGTGAGAGAGCAAGATCAACGTATCTTTAACCATGCTGACTTGCCCGTGGTGAAAGATCAGCTGTCAGTGACATTACGACTGAGACTTATGAAGCATTCCCTTTCCTATGATACTATTTTTCACAAAGGTATGCTTTTTGTAAGAATGGCTTTGGTCAGCAAAATTGAAATTGATTTTTGTCTAACTAGTGCTTTTTTGGCTCAAATGAAATATAAATACATTTAGGTACTGAAGATGTAATCCGCACGCCTGGACTTTGGCTAGGAGGAGATAAATTGCATGCTCGCTTCACAGGGAACTGGGATTGTAATGCAGGAATTGATGAGCTCACTCCCGGACTTTTGTTAAACAAATGGTACCATCTAACTTATACACTTTCTGATTCTGAAAAAAGATTAGATTTCTACATAGACGGTGAGTGGACCAGATACTATAGCATCCAGGATGTTAAAGTGCAAAAGGTTATCTTCAATGATGGACCGCTGTATGTTGGACGTGCTTTCTCTTGGGGTGGGATTAATGGAGAAATTAGGTATGCATTTATAATAACGAAATTAAGCTAAATCACAAAAATATTAAATGACCATTTTATCAAATAGCAATTTTCGTTATTTCAACTGGCGCTTATCCGCTGAAGAAGTGAAGGAAGATTTTTTCGTGAGATACTTTAGAATTTCGCATTGGGAGCTTTTACAATTTGCTCGTTATAACTATTTTATTTTTTCTAAATAATGAATTTCAGAAAAAGCCAATTGTAAAAGGGTCAAAAGTTGCTCTTGTTCATGTGCCTACCAGAAAATATTTATCTACTAAAGGGGTCATAGCGTTTCTCGAACAATATATGGTGTTTATTATTATTTTTTCTCGATTGTTATTTATACTGTAATACTTAACATTGTAAACTAACTTTATTTATAAAATTTAAAAAGGTTATAGGTAATGGTCAGGAAATAGATTTGAAAAATGATGTTTGGACTGTTATTGGAGCATGTGGTACAAGCGAAAGTGCAGGAAGTCCTGTGTACTTTAATACCATTGTTGGATTTAAACATCAGGCGACAGGAGAAAATTTACACTCTCATGGTATGGGTTGTGGGACAACACCAAAATCTAACCATCAGCAAGGTATTTTGAGTTAATATATACATACATATCTATTTTTTGTATATTAAGGTTTACAAACATAAAAATTAAAATTTTTTTATATTTAGTGACCATCTGTAGAGATATAAATCGTGACGATGATTGGCTTATCCGACGTTATAGTCCAAATGCTTTTTATGATGACTCGGGTAGTTTGAGTCATGGTGACATCATCAGTCTTTTCCATATCACAACTGATAAACCAGCACTTTACAGTCATGACATTTTATTAGATGATGGAACCCAAGAAGTTTCTTGTTATGGAAATGGAAATGACGAAAATAATAAGGTACATTAATTTTTCGACTCAAAATGTAATGCATTTACTTATGCACTAATGAACTTTTTTTTTTATTATCATTATAATGCTTTTAGTGGCGTATTGAATTAATTGATTGATAGAAAATCTTGAAAAAATTTCTATCATGTTTATATATATAAAATTTTCTGCTTTTTAAATTTTTTATAATTTTTTTTTTTGTGACATAAATCTGTTCAGGTGTCCTTTGTTTAACTAAATCAAGTATTTGCTGCATGTTTAACGTCAAATTTGATTTTTTTTTGCCTGTGAAAAGAAATCTTTGCACGATGTGACTTCTGAATACCAAGAAACAGAACTTACTCGTGATCTTAAGTTCGAGAAGTTATCAAATCAGCGATGGAAAAATTCTCATACTTATCATTTGCGTTGCAATGCAAACACAAATGAGATTCGTTTACATGCCTAATAATATTTGAATTGCTTCTAGATAATCGCACGCATCTTGATAATCAAATACTGCATTTGTCTCTTGTGTGTTACTATTTATAGTTTTCATCAAGATTCAGATATTATTAATATTGCGCAGGATTTGTAGTAAAGTTAAATTGGGTTGTGTGTCTATTGTTCTTAGATTTGTGTTTGCGAGACACATTATATTCTCAAAGATATCTAACTAGAGTTTTTTTTTGTATGTGAAATTAAAATTCACATATAGTAAACCTTGTCACAGTGTATTGATTGATTACATTGGAGAGGAAATTTTCGCTTCAATGCACTTTTTGTCATCAACTTCAAATGGTGTAAGTTTTCTTTCGCACAATTTATTTTTGCTTATACTTGTTAGGGTTAGAAACATCACTTGATGCTTTTGTCATCAATCATTTTTGTCACATATTGAAATTTTATGTGGCCATTCCATATCAACAGCATTTTGGAATGATATGGGTCAACCATCCTGTCTTCTTGCTTTATGCAACAATAGATGAATTTTAACAGATTGGACAAGCACTATTTGATGGCTACAGTGGTGTGTATCTGATACTTCATGACCAAATCATACAATGTTTTTCTGTGATTGGGCCAGAAATGTCTGCACAAATCACATTAAGTTATATAGGCAAAGCCTATGCATGTGGATCGTTTTGCAGTTTTGAAATTTGTCATGTTCGAAGAAATCTCCCACTTGCGCAATTCACCATCCACAACTTTATTTTGGACATTTGTTAGCCTATTTTAGTAGTGCAGGTAGATGCACAATGGGTGATTAAGGAATATGGAAGACTATCAGGTGTTTCTGGAAGTAGGAAAGGTTTATAAAAGAAAAATAAATGCATTCATTGATCTGCAAGTCAATCTCCTTCCCCAAAAATCAAAAAGATTGATTTTTTCAACACCAACATGCCATATTGAATTCTTTCTTCCCTTCTTGGCATAATCACATCATGATCAAATATAAATAAATATTTTGTCTCATAAAAATAAATAAATCATTATTTTAACCGAAATTTAGATACAATAGCCCAAAAATCATATATACAACAAACAAAATTATTAAATGTGTATATTTGACATCAAAATTTCAAAAAAATCTCAAAGATATGACAATTGTGAGAAACCATTATCTTTACACTATTAAATATAAAAAATTATTTATCTATAATTTCATTTCTCAAAATATTTAATATTACAACTATTGTAGTCAATAAATAAAATAAAATAATAAATAATTTTTAATACATAATAAAATGACAGGATTTAACTTATTCAGGTAATCCATCTGACATTATTAATTCAATCTGTTGAGAGACTAAAAAAATATTTAACATAAGTGGTGGGTAATTAATATTAATATTATAGATTTTAAAATTAATAAAAAATGTAAATAATTACCATTATTATTACCAATAATTATCACTTTATTGGAATTCACAGGTTGGGGAAGGTTTGTAAATTTTAATAACCTGCTAGTATAAACAGCATTTGGATGAATTGTTGCAGTAATTGATGAAGGATCAAACTCTATTTTATCCATTTCACAAAAAACTTTTCTAATTGATCTTAATTCATCCTGCTGTTCATTTGAATATCCACTCAAACTTATATGATACATAGTTGCATCATTCCAAAATTTAATAATCTTATAAATTTCTTCAGTAGTTGGACGTTTATGTGGATTAGCATCCATGCATCTGGATGCTAATTCAATATAGGATTTTGGTGTGTTGTTTGAAAATCCTGGCCTTACACCTTCACATATTTTCATTGCAAGATCTACATCATGTGCCAAATTATTAAAAGGTTGTTGATTAGTTGATACTACAGACATCAAAACTCCAAAACTATATATATCTGATGCTTTTGTATATGGTTCCCCCCTTAAAATTTCTGGTGCAACATATGGTAGTACTCCAAATATATCATTTTTGTTTGATGCAGATGTTTGACTAGCTGAACATGATAATCCTAAATCTATAATACATGCAGTAGGATAAGATATAAGAACATTACCACTATGAAGATCACAATGAATAATTCCTTCTTTATGAATATCTTTTAAACCTTCAATAACACCAACAAGATTATAAATTTTACTACTCCATTTTAAAGTTTTAAAATTTTTAGTTAAATAATTTTGAAGACTTCCACAATCTTTATAATCCATCACAAATACATATTCTTCTGTAATTGGATCTTGTGTTAGTCCATAAACTTTAATTATTTTTGCTTTATTTTGAAGCCTCACATAATTTTTGAACTAAAATAACAAATAAATATTTTAATTACAACAATAATAATCAATAATACTTAAAAAAAAAAAAAAAATCTGAAACTAATATTAATTTACCTCATTAAGAAATTTGTCAGAAATATTCTGTGAATCATGTATTTTTTTTAATGCCACATAATACCTATCCCTAACAATTCTTTTTCCATAGTATACATATTTTTCACCATTTAACCAAACAGCTTTGTATATAGTTGCAGAACCACCTTCGCCTATCTTTTCAATCTTTGTTAAATCATAATAAGAAATCCATTGAAGATAATTACTATTATCATACATAGTTCTTTTAAGTTGTGTGCTTTTAATCAACTCATCTAATGTTTCATTGCCACTAGTCCGTCCTTCAGTTAATGACTCCAGATCACATGATTGACACCATGCCCAATTGGTATTGTATCTATTGCAGGTTGGACATTCCCCAAATTTTTGATTTCTAATATATGAATATTCATCATCATCATTTTTGTCAGCACAAGTATCATCATGATGTTTATTTTCATTTAAAGTGTTCTCCATCTTTAAAAACTTATTTGTGGTTTTTTTTTTTTTATAATTTATATATTTATCTAAAAGGACTTTTTTTCCGGCCACAATTTTATATTAATATAATAATAAGGAGACACGAAATAATATATTTAGTCAACAAATTCTATTAATAATTAACTTATTTGTATCTTCATAAAATAATCATGTAGTTATACGCAATTTTACGCAGCATTATGAGAATATCCAATTTTATTGGTGGGTTGGGTGCATGTTATTCTTTATTTAGAAGTCGATTTGGCGATTGCGGATATTTTTTGTGGATAATAATAACTACATGATACATCTTCATAAAATAAATAGAATATAAATATAATGTCTAATCTTCTTTAACTAATGTAATGACGGCAAGATTTTTATATTCTTATTAACTTAATTGGGAAATTCATTTGGTATAGTTAATTCAATCTAAAACATATTTATCATAAGAGTGGATATTAATAAATGTTATTTTAATAAAAAAATGAAAATAATCAATGATTAATTAAATGGTCACTCACTATATTGGAATTCACAGGTTGGGGAAGGCTTGTAAATTTTTAATATAATATAGTTGCCAAACCGTCTTCACCTGTCTTTTCAATGTTTGTTAAATGGTTTATGTTATTCGTGTATTTTTATCAAGAGTTCAGGTGGTAATGATTTTATTTTGCATTTATTCTAATTAAACAGAAATGAAATTTATAAATAACTAGAGTGATGACAGGTGGCAACAACCACCACCATTCTTATGATAAACACTTACCCATCACTTCTTGTCTCTTTTTGACAAATTTTTTACTCTCAAAGACATTTTTTTAAAAATAAAGTAAAACAACATACTATTATTATTGGCACTTGGTGTTGTACAAAGATTTTTTTTTGTCGGCGTGACCTATTTTTTGGCAGAGCCCAAGATGACAAACGCGGTTTCCTTATTAATACTATATTACTAATATTATCCAATAATATTTCCAGATGAAAAAAATCAAATCACGTTAACAAAAAAAAACCAATAGGATAAGGATAAATAATTAATGTATACACGTCGATCAAACAACAAAAAGACAAGAAAATATCACCAAGTGTTTTAAGAATTGTGGTGGTGGTTATCGCAACTAGTCGTCACTCTAGTTTAAAAATAATAAAAAAATGTCTTTGAGAATAAAAAAGAAAACAAGAAGAGGAAAGAAGAGGAGAAAACGAGGATGTGTTTATCATTTAATTGGATGAACAATTTGATTTTAAATCCTAAGCATCATTAAACTTTTAGTAAAATAATTGAAGAGCAAATAATTTTTTATACTGTATGACTTAAAAGTACAAATATATCTTTTTACAAAGTAACATTTTGTATATATATTAATGTTTGCAAATCTTAATTCAAACAATAAACATAACTTTACCAAATTATTAAGATTTGCTCAATGTACTGTAAGTCAAATCAAAATAAAGATTGTTTGAGGTAACACGAATAGTATAATGTCTACAATTCAGGCAATGATAGAAATACGTTTATTAAATATTTGTTTTTGTTTATTATATATATTCTAATTCTGAATATGGAAAATACAAAAATCCGATCATTTATGGTAAGAAAGACGCAAAATAAAGATGTAAAGATGTAACTTTCAACATTTCAATGATAATCTCCTTTTGGTTTAATTGACCAGTTATTTATTTCTCTCAAATTCAGCATAATCAATAATTAATAAATTTGATAATGAGACCAACTGTGTGTAATTGTTTCTTCTGGAGTTTATTCATGGAAATGTATATGATAAATTGGTATCGCGTGAGCTTTCCTTTTTTTTTTTCTTTTTTCTTTCAAAGTTTAAAAAAAATTATATTTAAAAAGGTCAAAAAAATATTTCAAGGAAATTATTATATTGTTAGGATATTTTGTTTATGATTTATATAATGAAATAAAAGATTTAAGCGATACCATTCAAAAGGTTGAAGAATCGAACGATACATTAGTTCCTCCGGCTTTAACTTTATGTATAGAAAAAGATCTAGAATATTATTTCAGTGTCAAAGTCCACGGTATTGAAACAGGAAATGATCATATAACCAAGTTTGAGTCTAATGATCCAAATTTGACCAAGTATGGACTTAATGTTGCAAAATGTTGGGCACGTAACATAGTAATATATTAATTTGTCCGAATCTTTATTATTATTATTAAAAGTTACTATTATTAACTTCTCTAGATAATGAAATCACTATCAAATATACAAAAAAATCCAAATAACAGAAACGTAGAAGCTATGATATTTACGTATACAAGAGTTTTTAATCTACCAAGTTTTCAATTCATTTTCCGATTCCTTATACTCAATCAAAGCACTTTTTAAACATTTTATTTGAGAAAAACAAAATTCCAGGATGCTGAAATTTTCCAGAGAACGTTCTCTATATATGCTTAGCCTTTGGCAAATATGTTCTTATCGATAGAGATGGTTATATGAGGTAGGATCAAACCCCTGTGTTTAATGAGAAGGCATTTTAGAGCTGAATTGTTTTCTGGGAGCTCTTTTTCCGTCAATTTCAAAGTAGCTTGTTTCCTTTTAGACTATTATACCTTGAATATGCTGTTGAATGTTAGAAAAGTAGCCTCAACATTCTCATCATCCATCAGTCTTGTTACCACGTTCACTGTTCCATTACAGATGATCCAAACTGAAGCGGAGTCATTGGAGAACAAAAAAAGGAGTTTTTGTAAGTGATTCACATTTATTATCGCAGCTCATTGATTCATTTGTTTTAATTGATTGATTGTTGAATATATATATATAAGACTCTGAACGAATCGAATCGAGGCGAATTTTAAAGTGGTTCGAATTCCAAAAAACTTGATTCCTAAATTTCCAACTAATTCTTCTTCACAATTCTAAATTTCTTTTGATGTCATATTAAAAGGCTTCAATATTTGAAAACTAATTTTTTGTTGACAACGTTCATAATATGTCTACAGTTGGTGATAAAAAGACTACTTACAATCTGTGCTCAAAAAGTCACATCCCAATAGTAAGAACACGCTATGTTGATGTGAAAAGGATCAGACATGTATGTAGGTAGATTAGTACATTTTATATATACTTTGAGACATGCTCTCACAATCTCAACTTCCTTACCACCCAATACATGCTAGTCGACAATATATATATATTCTATTTAAAAAAAATCACTTAATAATACGATATAATTTTTTCAAGTTAATTTCAACTTGTTATTATTATTATTCCCGAATACTAATAATCACGTAAACAAAAGAGAAAAACCTCTAGAGGGACTACGTTTTTTTTTGTGTAAATAGTTTTGGATTCATCATGCGACTTTAAAAAACTATGAATATTTTTTTAAAAAATATAAAATTTAAATTTTTTATAGTGGAATAAAATTACAGAAACACAATGTGCAATTATTTAAAGGCGATTTCTCTCCTGACAGAAGACAATATGCACATACAAATTACACATATGAAATTTATGGAAGTCAAGTTCATCTATAATACATGGAATATCTGGCTCATGGTTTTCGAAGCATTTCTAATGTTTCTACGTCCTCTCATTGGTATTTATATCAATAAAATTTGTTTTTCAAGCAAGTCAAATTTATTATTATATTATTATTATTATTATTAATTTTCACTGGAAAACCACCAATAAATTTACTACTAATAAATAATAATGAAGTAATAACAGTAGGAATGATAAATGTTTTCAGGAATTAATATAGAACAAAGCGTTAAATGAATAAGCTGCTGTATAAGCACTCAACTAGCATATGACCATGAACTTATAACAGATGATATAATCGATACAACTCAAGTAAAACCATGATAACTTGGGAAATTGTTCATTTATTAATATTAACTGGATTTGCATCAACATTTTGGTTGGAACATCCACAAAAAAAAATTGGTGCTAATATTCAAATGCAAGGTATTCAATTAATTTAATATTGTTTTATATATAGTAACTAGTTAATTTATAAATTTTATTAATCAAAAAATTGTTTGGTAAATAGTTAAGAAAGATAACCAACAATTAATGGATTGTAAGATAAAAATAGTTAAGAAAGATAGCCAACAATTAATGGATCGTAGATAAAAGTAGCCAAGAAAGATAGTCAACAATTAATGGATCGTAAGATAAAAATAATTAAGAAACATAATCACGATCACATGGATTATGTAAGATCGTTTAACCAAGCAGTGTAGTCACGTACAACAACAATCTGTTAAACAAACCATTACTGAAGTTTTTCTTTTTGCAATATTTCGTTAAAAAATTTTTGGAGAGCACTCTGCAGCTGCAGTTTAAATTTTTTTTTTATACAACGTGATTAAATTCGTGGAACATTGAAATTTTAAAAATCATTACTGAAATTGGATTATTGATTACACCAATTTATTTATTTGAAATTAATATTAAAATTCTCCTTATTATCATCTTCGAAACCATCGGTAATAGTGCCCAATTGATCATCAAATAATTGAAGCTAAAATATAAAAATATTATGGCATTAGCAACATTATTATTTGTAGTTGTTGAATTATTTATCTTCTCCCATAAAAAAAAATAAAATAAAAATAATAATATAATATTACCAATTTATATTTAAATTCTGACTTAACTAACACCATTTTATGCCGAAGTTCTTGAAGAGCTTGACAACATTGATTACTAATTTTTAATTGATTATCTACCATTTTTAATATAGTTAACTGTTATCATTATCTTCATTATATAAAAATAATCATTATATACCACCAAAGAGAGAGCATAAATTTTACCTAATTTTGAGGATAGTTCGGCATTTTCTTTTTCAATTGTATCTAGTTTAGTAATTAATTCATCATTTGTTCTTTGTAATTCTTCTATTTGGTTTGTGTCTTCTTTTTGTTTGTCTAAAAATTCTTGGTGTGTTTCATTTGTAATGTAAAAACCATGTTGTCCATGTGCAGCCTATAATAATATATAAATTTCTTTATATATACACATATATGATTTATTTCAGACCAAAAAGAAATCATTCCTCTTACCGATAAATCTGCTTTAAGACGTTCTATTTGGTATACATATTCTTGAATCAATGCCTTTTTAGTTACACGCTGATTAGCAACCGGCTTATTACGAATATTTTTAGCACGAGTTGCATAATCAAGCGTTGATATCGTTTCCTCAAGACTTGATCTCACCGGAGATATTGTTGCAATAATACATGTTTTGGTTTTACCTCCAAGTGAGTCTTGTAGCAACCTTGTCAGTTTACTCTCTCTTAATAATAAAAATAATAATAAAATAAAAATCATTATTATTAATTAATTATTCCAGCTTAACAATATTTAATTAATTAATATACTGTACCTATATGGAATATGTAGAGAATGTTCATTAAGATTATTTATGCATCTACCAAGCGTTAACAAGCTTTTGTTAATTACTCCAGCTTCTTTTGCATGTTTATTTTCAGCACCTGTACGAGCAATACATTCTGATCCTGCTAAATCAACGAAATTAAATTTACCAACTTTCAACAAATCTTCACCGTCAGGCATTGTTTCTTTAATATGAACTGTAATTGTGAATACTGAGTGTGAACGACTATTAATAATAATAGCATAGCATATATATGTGTGATTATTTCAATTAATTCATATACTAGTTTTTTATATAATTACTAAATTATTATTTGCTAAATACCTTGATTTATCATTATAATTAGTCGAAGCATTTTGTCTTTTAATAGATCCTTGTCTCAAAACATTGATACCTTCAGCAGCATCTTTTAAAGGCACTTCTTCGTGACCGTATAAAACACCTTTATTATTACCATCATCTACAACTTTCAAATTTTGCTGGCCATTATTAGACAAAAGATCTTTCAATTTTTCATTATACAATTCAATGTAGGAAACCTTCACTGAATAATCAGCAGATTCCGATTCCAAAGTTTGAAAAAGACTGCATAAAGAACGTGGGATGACACCGGCATTTGGACTAATAATCATATTGCCATCACTACCATTAACACTATCTCTAATATTCAAATCTCCTTCCATTGTATACGTTTTGCCAGTTGATGTTTGACCATACGCAAACAAAGTACAATTAAACCCATCCAATACTTCATTCAATATTGGGTTAACCACAGAATCAAATATTTTTTGTTGACTTGTTTCTTTCCCAAATACTTTATCAAAAGTATAACATTTACATGGCGGATCTTCGGGTTTTAGGCGTACTTGTACATCACGATATGTAGTCTTTATAATAACTGGAGATTTAATTTTTTCCTCTCTTTCTAACTTTGCTCTTTTTAATTTGAAAAGATTTTTTTTTTTTCAAAGAACAACAAAATATCAAGCAATAATGGTTAAAAAATTATTGTCAAATTGATGTTAATGATTTTATTCTTTGTAAAACTCACCTGCACCTGACTACTACATGAATATTCATTTCTTCGATCTTTCCAACATTATCAAAATTACTTCTCCTTCGTTTTTTTGATCTTTCTGTGCCAACGTAATTACTGTTAACAGAAGTTATTTCCATATTATTTTCTTAACTAACAAAAAAAATTAGATTTGTGTTGGTAATTCCCGATTTAGTATATATTATTTAATTTTTGGATCTTATTTTTTGTTTTGTTTATCAGAAAGCACGTCGATTTTATATAATTTATTGTTACACTTAAATCACATGATTATTCATCATAGTTAAATATATTAATTAATTTTTCTTCCAATCACTTATGTAATGGTTTCACCTAATCTGCTTTACCAATTCTGCTAATTCTGCGGATGTAACTGAATTGATTGTGGAAAATCATATTTACAACTCTCTTGAAATCCATACCACGTGCCATTAATTCAGTAGTTATTAAAAAATTGAATCTGTTTTTTTTTTATAAAAATAAGACTTAATAATTATTCGAATAATAAAAGCAATCATCAAGTGCACGCACATAATGAATTTCATACTTGAGCTTTTGTTCTTTCGGAATGTATAACATCAACATTAATACCATCATATATTAACTCGTGAGCAAATTAAAAAGGCGGGCTTAACATGGCATTTCAATTAACAACATCAAACACGATGTGCTATAATTTCAACAATGGGCTAACCAAGTACAAGCCCCCAGAAGAAATCATCGAGGAGTTTTATAGTGAAATATTGAAACTTTATATTACAAGAGCGGTATGTTATTTGTTAATATTTTATTTTATATGTTGTGAAAATACACATTATATGGCATAGTTGCTAAAAAAGATGATACACATTCTAGTATCTGAACTACCAGTCCATAAATGGACTGAGGATTACAACAAAATTCTTGTTAAACTCGAAAAAAAAACAACATGATTAAGGTCATTTCCAGAGACAATTATACATTGAGATGGTAAATATTGGAATTGAGCTTAGCATTGAGCAAGTGGGAAAGATATGGACTCGACATGGCATTTCAATTAACGACACCTCTGGCAACATCAAACATGATGTGCTATAATTCCAACAATGAGCTGGCCAAGTACAAGTCCCCAGAAAAGATCATTGAGGAGTTTATGTCACAAGAGCGGTATGTTATTTGTTAATATTTTATTTTATATGTTGTGAAGTTTGAAATTTTATAATTAAAAATTTTGGGTGAATGTTTGGATACAAAATTCTGATTGGCTAATTTGAATTTCGTGTGCGTGAATTTAAAATTCACACAGACATCTCCTCAAGATCAATGGATCAATGAACTTGATGAACTCGAAGCTGTATGGAATGAGTTCATCAACATTAATGAAGGAAATGATGATTATGATAATATAGATATCATACAAACATACACAAAAGAATCACTTGCTGATTTAACTAAATCATTGGAAATTGAACACGCACACACATGGAAACTGCTCTTTGACAATTTAAAATGACTCAGGGCTTGGATATTGCATCATTCACATCTTCCTTGAGTACATTAGGATAATCTGACTTGATTCCCTCCTGATGTGATGATGGCACATTTAATTGATTTAACAAACACCAATACAGGTGGTTTTAAGCCTCTCATATCAACTGATAAACTGCTATCAATTTACCCTCTTCTTGCCCAACATAAACAAACTTTTGTTTAAAAGTTTCTGTTGCCACATTCTTTTGAAAATAAAAAAAATTTTCTTCAACATTTTTATTTATTAATAATATTTATATAAATACTTGTTGCTGATAGGATCTTTTTTAACTCCTGATGGCAATGTTGCATTAAATAGTGCCATTTGTAATTTTGGACTTGAACACGCTGCAAATATTTTATCTGTTTGTTCCAAAAATCCAAACTCAAGTAATTTATCTGCTTTATCCAAAATTAAACAGTTAATGCTAAAATAATGATTTTTGAGAAAAAATAAATGTAATTTTTAATAATCATTGTCATCAAACATAAACATACATATTGTATTTTCAAACCAATATTTCATTTTAATATTTTGAGAATTTGGTCAACCAATGAAAAAATTATGATGTAATAAGAATTGGGCCAGATTTTTAGGAATAAGATTATTGGAAAATGAATTCTCATCATGTTTCCAGTATTACATACTAATGAACAAATACATCTGTGAAATGGTTCTTTGTTTTGTTGTAGTTAATAATGTTGGAGTAGCTAATGTCACTTCTGGTAAAAAATGGATATTATCAATGAACAATTAGTAATGATTTCTATGTTTAAATTGATTGGAAATAGACATACTTATTCTATCAGTGCCTTAAAATTCATTATAATTCTTTTGCGCAAAAAGTAAATTAATTAATATAGCAGAAAAAATTGTCAATTTTTAAATGAATGAATAAATAATACATGCGGAAATTAAAAATTATTTGTTGAAATGAGTGTAAGTTATCAAAGAATCATCAATAATCTTGATAATCATATAAAGAAAACTTATTGACTTTAATTTTTTGATGATGTTTGAAAATATTCCATCACTTTCTAATCTAATCTATCTGCATCAAAAGCTAGCTCAAATCTAAAATTGAAAAATAAAAACTGAAAATGAAAAAAATAAACTATTAATAAAAATAAATAGATGATACCTCGTAAATTTTTTTAATAACTTGAATACTTGCATTGGGTTTAATGGTGTGGTATTTCTTTTACGTCATTTTTGATTTTTTTGTAT
>CAJVPN010001147.1:0-17094 GCA_910592215.1 Entrophospora candida
ATTTTTGATTGTGAATTTTTTCCCAAATCTGTCGCTGTGGCGCAGAAAGTTGTAGGGACTAGGTGTCCTGCACCATAGAAGCCTAGATTTGGTTAACCAATTTTGCATCGTTATAAAGCGAAAATCGGTTTATGGTAGTTCGGTTTATCGAGGTTTGATTGTATTGCATAATTCCCATTATCTGGGAATTTAGTTACACCATAGCAACCCTGATCTAATTTTACAATAATTTACCTGGAAATAAATGTAAAATCAATTAGTATTATATAATATATAGTATAGTTTTAAATGACAACTACCAACCTCATCAAAAAAGCCTTTTCCTGGATTACTTGAATCATTTAAAACTTTTTAATATATACTACTTTTCGCTTTTCAGAATAATTAAATTCTTTTTTATTTTCATCATAATCATTTATTCTTCTTCCTCTTGTACATGTAGCAGTATAAATCCACCTTTTGTCAACTTTGTTACTTCTCAAAAGGTATCCATTCTAAAATATGGTTTGGCAGAGATGATTTCATTTGACATTGTTGAATAAAATCATCAATTGCATTATCTCCAGATGTCCAAGTGGTGAAAAGACCCTGTAATTGTAAACTGACTGACACAACCTTCACAGTATCTTGCCAATTTACAATTGTTACATTCTTTTTATTTTTTGCATTTATTAATTCAAAATTATAAATAAATCTTTCCTTACGATACCCTTGTTTTTTTGATTAATGAAAATAAATAAATAATCTTTTATATTTTCTTCGTCAGAATTGGTCCACTGCATTATTACTATTACGCATTTAATTACGAATTTTACCTACAAATTACTTTCTTTCTAGTGGTAACGATAATAAAAATTTAGCATATGACATTATAAAATATAAAATTTGACTTTGTTTTTTTAATGAATAGACTAGAGAAGTTCTAAATGTCATAATTTTTGTGTAGATTTTTTTTTTATATTTCATCCTTTCAAATTTGAAATGTGGAAATATTTCGTTGTAAAGACTCGTTAAAACTTGAAATGGTAAAGTCAGTGCAGTTACGATAACGATTCATGAATCTTCTAAACGCTTTGTTGCTCAACTTTGGTAAACTGAAGGATGAGATCAAAATCAAAAGGTAAAACTTTGTTGGAATTTAAACAGAAATATTTTCGTTCTCCAAAAATGATAAATGGTTATGGTTATTTTTACATCGCGGGATCATACGAATTCCCATTGCTGTCTATTTTAATTTGTCATGTTTCGTGCAACAGAAAAATTTATTTATTTTTGTTCAAAACGCCAGGGTTGAGCGAAATCGTGCTTCGCATTAGATTTTTTTGGACGGTGCTCTGACATTTCGAATCATTCAAAATGACTAAAAAACTGATGATCTTGTTTTGGAACCTTTGCCTCAGATCGTCAAAGGCTTGTCATACAACGTGTTAGTATCAATGTTAACTGGTCACGAGACCGGGATTCAAAGAAACTTTTTTATATTGTCAATTTTTAATAATTCTTCAACTTTTGACCATTTGAAGGATAGTGGATGATTTTTTCAGATAAATTTTTTTTGACCTTGACCGTTTGAGGGACGGTGGATAGCTGGCTGGATAAGGAAAAAATTTCCTTTCGGTAAAAACAAATAAAATCCATCAATAAATTTGTTTTTCCAATTGATCCATCCGATTGACCTTGGATGAATAAATAAATGACAAGCAAATTTGCCTCTTGAATATTTATTATTCGCTTGCTTTTTGTCTAGTATTAAAATAATTTCTTCGATTTATTCAAAAGGTAAATAAGTTTGCCTCTTGAACATTCTTTGCTTGCTTTCCTTTTGTCTAATATACCAAAAAAAAACCAACGATGTCATCCATCTTATCATCAATCATGTTCATGAAGTAGAAGATCAAGAATACGTGGAGGTAGATCACAAAGTGTTCAGAGTAAATGTCATTATTTTTCTAATTTAAATTTTAATCAATTAATTATCAGGGCCCGAAATATTATTATTATAATTTTGTTGAACGTTCATTTAAAAAAATCTTTCAATGTATCGTACTTGGGTGCAGAATTCTGATTGGCTAATACTAATCTGTATTTCACAAAACCCTATTGTGTTGAAGAATTACTTCGAATTAAGCACTTTCCTACGAACAAATATAAATACATGACATATGTAATGGAACCATTGGTGTGATTTAGTCATCATGAATATTCATTCATTTCCGCTGATATTTGATAACCGACCAATGAATTTGTTAGAAATCAGAAACATCATGACCGGCGTCCTCAGAAATTAAAATCTGATTAGATTAAGATTTGGTTTGGTTAGCAAGAGTGGCTTGGAAGGATGTCTGATTATTGAGAACTTTCCTAATTTAGAGAGGCTAGATTGTTATCATAACCAATTTACTAGCAGAAATTTAAAGAATTTACCTAAACTTACCTTTTTCGATTTGATTAAGATTAATAAACATAATATTTGAAATTTTGAAATTTTGGATTTACAAATATTCATGTTATCCCTCCCTACAAATGACAGCATAATAAAGATTAATGTTCAAAAAAACACGTCATACATCAATTGCACCCAAGCTTTGTGAAGTCAGTTCCCGATCCAGAATGTGCTCACCGTTCACAAGACACAGGGCCTCACGTTACTACGAAGGTGTATATATGTTTGCCATTTATGTGACGATAAGCAGGATCGGTCCCTTCAATTTTGATTGTTTAAAGGTAGACTTTGTTAAATACAGGGGGTTAAGAGAAATCAAATAAGCGTTAGTGCATTCCATCATAAAAATTTTTTTTTTTTGAATTAATCAGCAAAGTGTCACTTTTTGATCCATTTTTATTTTTTTTGTATTACACATTTCTCACCCGCACATGCTTAATTAAAAAACCTGTTATATATAAGAATCATCATATTGTTAACTTGTTTACATTCCATTCCAAAAAAGAAAAAAGTTATTTTCGAGCCTTACCTTTTGAATTATATTAATATGTATATATATATACATGTATTTATTTTTTATTATTAATTATTATTATTATTATTTTATTATTATTACTCGTTCATTTTTTTTTTTTAAATTTTTTTGAAATGGATGAAAGAAAAGAAATAACGAAAAGGAGAAACATTTCTTTTTAAGGTGAGGTTACAGAGATTCTATCGTCCGTGTTTGAACAAAGAGATTAACCTGAATCCCAGTCCCGTTGGGTATGATGAGAAAGGAAAAAGCGGTGGGACTGGGCCTTTATCCTACATCCGAGCCCTTTTGATTCTTGGTAAGTATTTCAATATTTGCTTTTATGCAAAATATTCGTGAATCAAAGAGAAGGGCTCGAAGAAATCTTGTTGCAAAGGAGTGGTTGAAGGTATAACATTAGGTTACTATGTTATATAGCACATTCCAAGACATGAATCTTGTGTTTCGAGACTTTTAGCCTTGATAGCAGGAGGATTGACGTGATAATCAGCGGACAATTTTAGTAATTCTGACACCTATTGTCAAAATCAGAATTATAATATAAAAAAATTTTTAAACATTGGAATTTTTTCCCCTGTTGGCGTTATTGCCTTCGAAATAGAATACTTTCTGCATGGTCCTTGTTCCAGAAACATGGGTGATGCAATTGTTTGTTATACCAGAATAAAAAAAATAACGAGGAAGAAGGAATCGTGTCCAGCGGTAATACACATACACCGAAGCGTAATTAGCAGTGGGATGCGAAAAGTTCCATTGCCGGAGGGTACGGAACAGGAAAACGAAAGACGATTTACGAAGGGAAAAAATTAAATTTCTTTAAACGAGATTGATAAAAATAATTAATCGGTATGAACAATCAATATTCAAAAGTGCAATTAATTGATTTCGATTTTTCATTTTTATAAAATAATAATGATTTTCACATTTTTGTTGATTAGAATCATTGTATCATACAAATAAATAATGGCAATCATTTCTGTTACTTTCTAATGAGACTACTTAGTGATTTTTTTTGATGTTGTATTTTTTAATGATTATTCTTGACACATTTCCATATATGTTGTTAAACCACGCATATACCTCTTAAAATATGCATTCTTTATTTCTGAGAATCGTGATCAACAAGTAAATCTTATGTCAAAGAGAAAATGTGAATCTTTCTTAATGATTAAATTTGACTAAAAAAAAAATAGGGGATGATGGATCACGTTGCTGCTAATTTCGCATGGATTACAAGAAAATCCATATTCTCAAAGTCTGGGCGGTTTGGATTTTCAAAGGTCAATATAATATATTATACATGCATGTTGGGAGACATCGTTGGGTTAAAAACGATGATTTTAAATAAAGATGGTTCGGTAGTAAATGAGATCGATTCTAATGGCCCATTCACTTTTGATTTTAAATTATTTAAATTAATTATGATTCCTAAATACACGTTATTCTGTTCTTTAAGGTAAAATATTATTTGATCACGGAGCTAATGTTAATAATGTTATATCACCAACTTTTGTAAAAATATTTTATACATTTGTTTTTTATCATCATTAATTTAAAATCGTACATCTGTTAATAGTCGTGTAAAAAAGTGGAGAATTTTTATTATCATATGGGAAAAACCAAAACTACAATAATATTCTTATGTACAAAACAGCTTTACAAAAGATGTTATTGAAATTTTGAAAAATTTATAATCTAAAGAAAAAAATGGTTTTAAATTAATGGTTCAAAAAACCTGAATTAATCCATCTAAACTCATATCTAATGATCGATTGGACTATATACAATGATTTTTGCCCTATATTATATATGTATATAAATAAATACACTTTTTTAGGTTTTTTTTTCCTAAAAATGGATTTGTTTCGTATATTATTAATAAACATCTCACGTAACAAGGTCTCAAGGTCCTAGCCATATAAAACTATTAATCAACTAATCATTGATTTATACTTCAGACAGTTGATCGAGAGGACCGACTTATCAAGTTTGCCTGTATATGATTGGTTTTTAAAATCTTATATTAATTTTTAGTATTAATGATGTTTGATGATGTTGATAATGTTTGCATTATTTTTGTTGCGGGATAGAATTGGCTTGATTCACATATTTTATTAACGCATCTCTTATATCTTCTTTTCTAGCAGGTTTTGAAACAAAATCATTCATTCCTGATTCAATACAATTTAATCTATCATGCCATAAAGCATTCGCTATTAACACATAAATACAAGAAAATAATTTAATTTGATTATATTTATCAATAAAAATAAGAATAAGGATGGTCATGATTATGATGATTTACTTACCTGTTAGTGCAATTATCCAAGGTCTTTTTATATCTTGACAATTATTACGTATTATCTTTGATGTTTGAAATCTAAAAATAAATTTGTTTGAAAAAAAGGAAATAATATATTTAAAAAAAATATAAATTATATAATAAACACGTACCCATCTATGTACATATATTTGCAAGATATATATATAAAGTATAAAATACATGTAAAATTAGAAATTTTAGTCAATAATAATAACATCGTAATAAAATCATCAAAATCGTAATTATTTACCCATATCAGCCATTGAAATGTCCATAAATATAACATCATATATCTTTTCATCACATTTTTTTATTGCGGTTTTACCATCACCCGCTATTTCGCATTTTTGATTCAATTTAGAAAGTATTCGTGATGTTACCAACTAATTTAATAAAATCATTATTAATTGATGATACATGTTTAGACAGTCAACTCCAAAAAAATTTATTACCTGATTTATTTGATTATCTTCAACGACTAATATCGCTAATTTAGGCAATCCAAAATCATCCTTACTATTGTACTTGCCGTTTATGTTAAAAAATCTTGATGAGATTATTGGCGAAGAAGACAATCCTGGTGTGATCGGTGGTTGTTGAGTTATTTTTATAGACGATGATACCGGTATTATATTGCTGGTTTTTATACTGGGCAAAATATTTGAACATATTGATGGTGACGGTGATGATGACTGTCTTTTTATTGTTTTATGAATATTATTATTTAATAGTGATCTTTCAGAATTTGTTGATGACAACGATAAATTTCTTTGTTGTTTTTTACTTTTAAATATTTCATTTTGTGATTTATTATCATTGTTGTTGTTATTTGATGACATCGTTCTACGTTTTTCTTTGTTGTTAAGAATATCATTATTACTATTATTATCACAACTGATATTGTTTATGTTATCATGATTAGAAATAAAATTTGCATTTATGTCATCTATACTATTCCTACTACTAGTACCACCAATACTAACATCGTTATCATCATGTAATTTACTAAAATTAACCAACATCTTCGTTTTTTCATATGTATCGTTGTTAATGCCAATTGATTCATCAAATTCGAAATTATCATTACTATTATTGTTACAATCAATTCTAGTATTATTATAATAATTATCATCATCGCAATCATTGTCATTGTAACCTTCACTATCATTATAATTATTATTGATATTATCAACATTACTATTATTATGAAAATTATTATAATTTTCCCATTCCAAAAAATTCAACATTGGTTTAAATTTAACAGGTGATGAAGAGTAAACAATATTGACACCTTCGATCTTGAGATTTTTAAATGTTGTTTGTAATGAAGAATTAACTAATATCATTATCGACCATTTTTTTAGCCTCAACCCTCCCTTCAACTCTGCTTTAAATAAATCCAACTCGTTATTATCTATTAATAGTTTTAGATTGATAATCAATAAATTAATTTTTTCCTTTTCATCGTTCATCTCATCATTGTCATTGTCGTCGCAATCGAAATAGGAATTTTTAAATTTAATAAGTTCTGTGAAACTATTAAAAAATATTGGTTCTTTTTGAGAACCACATTGCCGCAGTATTTGTTTTAGTCCAATCCTATTGGAATTATATTTTTCCAGCACGCAAATTGATTTTGAAGTTTTAGTTGGTGATAGTGTTGGGTATGAGGGGGAATTTGGGTCTTCTTCGAGGTATACATGAAATATCATTATTGTGCCAGATTTATCTCGAGTGTTTGGTTCTACACGTATATCACCATCCATCAACTTAATCAATTTACTTACTATTGCCAATCCTAAACCTATAAATATAATAGGAAGTTGAATGTGAATTTATTTTTGATAATAATAATCATAATAATAATAATAATGAAGAGATAACATAATAATATATATTCTTTTCTTACCGGTACCACCATATTTGCGCGTTATGCTGGCATCTGCTTGTGAGAATTTTTCAAATAATCTTGGTAATACTTCTTTTGATATACCTATTATTATATTTTTAAAAATAAATAATCTGAACATCAAGTTTAATAAATAGCATGTATTTCTTTAATTTGTAAATACAAACCAATTCCTGTATCAGTCACCTCTACTATAACTTTGACTTTCCTAGTACCATTAATCGTCACATGTTCGCTATCCACTTTAATCATGACATCACCATCAGCCTGAGTAAATTTGCAAGCATTTGACAATAAGTTTACAATTATTTGTCTGAATCTAGTCATATCACCAACAACATTATAAGGAACATTTTTATCAATAAAATAATTAATTCTTGGTCTGGATGATTCTTGTCCTTGTAGTGAAACTATATCCAAAGAAGTTTCTATGGCTTCTTGTACACAGAATGGAATTCGTTCGAGATGTAGATGTTCTTCTTCGTATTTTGAAAAATCCAAGACATTGTTGATTATTGCTATTAACATATCACCACTTTTTTTAATAATCTCTAACAAATCACGCATTTCGCTCATTTCACTATTATCTGAGATATTAGGCATTTCAAGCAGTATTGAAGTTAAAGCAAATATTGCATATAAAGGTGTGCGCATTTCGTGAGACATTACTAAAATTATTATCATTTAAAAAAAATCAAATTATTTTTAGTCGATTATGATTTCAATGAATAATCCTTGAATTAGTTAATAATAATTAATACATTAATTAATACATACCCGCAAGAAATTCACGGTGTGCCTATTTAGTAAAATAAAAAAATAAAAAAATAATTGGATAAATAAATAATTACTAAAAGAAAAAAACAAAATAGATTATCCATTTTGATTATTACCTGTATTGCAGAAGCTTCCTTTCTGGCCAATTCCAATGCTTCATTTTTTTCAGCCAATTGACTAATACGTGCCTTTTTTTTTTTAAAAAAAAAGGAGATAAACCAATTAATTAGTCAGTTAAAAGAATATCAATGTGAAATTATTATTACTACTATCTTATCTTTTATTAGGTTTGTGCTTACTTTGTCTTTTTCTATTAGGCTGGATTGAGTCAATGCAATAGATATTTGTTCGGCTAAATCGGATAAAAATGTTAAAGTATTTGATGTCCAATCTTCACGTGATTTATTTTTAGGAATATTTGAAACTTTCCATCGTTGTAAAATTATGACGCCGTATTCTTTTTCTGACATTGATATTGGAACAAGTATTATCTAGAGGAAAAAGTAAATAAAATTTTTTTTTTAAAATTTAAAATCCATCCAACTAACAAACATTGATTGAAATAAAATAAAATAAATTTACACTATCCAGATTATCATAATCTCCATCGATATATAGGTCATATAATTCGGTATCATTGGAACCAAGATATGGCGTGACGCTATTTTTAAACAGATTTTTAATCATTAAACTATTTGGATTTAACTGAGAATTTGTTGTATTGTATTTTTGTTGAAACATTTGATTAGAATCTTGTACACATTCCCAACGACCAACACGAGTTTTCATTATAAATATTTGGCATCGATCAGCATCCAGTATTTCATAAAGTTGAGACACAGTGTTATCATATATCACATTTTTTGATAAGATTTCACGTATCTTTTTTTATACATAAATATAGATATAAATATAAATATAAATATAAATTATGAATAATAATAATAATAATAAATAAATTTCACATACAGCATGAATTACACGTCGAAAATTGGACATTAATTGATTTTCATCACGTAAAAATCTTTCGGATAATAATCTTGAAGAAATTTCATCTTTATATTGAGCAGCTAATAGAGGTAATTCCAACGCTTTAGGAATGATGATTACTAAAGCTCCAGCAGTTATCAAAGATACTACAGCACAAATAACTTTTATTATTGCAGAAATAACATAGGATTGATTCCAAGGCATCCATGCGGCTACTATGTGAGTTGCTCCACATAATATTATGAAGGCTGAAAATAAAGCAAATACTAGAGGAAATGGTAGTTTTGGTGCTGTATCAAATGTATATAAAAATAATATGTTATTATTTATAAAAATTTTTCTTGGGATCATGTGATTTTTTATCATAGAAATTTACAAACCTTTTCTCATGAAATAAATCAGTTGAATTGGAATGGTGAAATAGGCGAGTGCAATCGCCAAGTCAACTATAAATAAAAACCACGCAAGCGACTCATCTATAAAAGGATTAAAAAAAATTTTTCTGTTAATATAATGGTGATGATGATCCCATTATAGATTGCTACAATTAGATTTTAAAAACATACTTAATGGCATAAGACATCTACCACCTTCAATTGTGTATAATACATTTTTCTTTGGCCATCGATTATAACCATCCGGTGTAAATAATTCAAAATAGTAACTACGGCAATGACCAATTCTAGGCATTGATACTTTACATACATACATACATATATAATATAAGATTAAGGGTAAAAGTTAAATTTTTTTCGGATAATTTAAATTACCTGTTGTAAATAGACCGTGATCACCAAAAACATTCATATCTCCATTCATCAAAACCTTTTCGTTGCCAAGAGCTAAAGAAGCATTAATCGAAGATAAATCAAAATTTAGTTGATTCTGGTTGTTCTCAAATCTTATGAAAAACGTAATCATATTTGGCTCAGTAAACCAATGTCCTCCAGTAAAGATAGATTCCAATTGTGGGAAATCTAAAGTTGAAATGTTTGAATCAGTTGTAGTTGTTGTCGGCAATGTAGTAGAGTCGGTAATTGTTGTTGTTGTTATGTTATTGTTATTTTTAATAGGAGTATAGTCGTTTAAAGGTATATGTGGTACCGTGGAATGAATTGGCATGAAAAAATAACTACAAGCTGATAATAATAATACAAAAGTTATCATTATAGTAAACACTTTCACTAAAACGGTAAACTGTCTTGTCTTGTTTATCATTTTCATTATTATTATATTATTATGATTATTATTTAAAAGTTTTTAAACTTAATAATAAATCTAAAAGAATGAAGAAGAAAAGGAATAAAAAGACAAAAATAAATAAATGAAAGTAAATTTTTGAAAATCTTGCAAAAAAAAAAAAAAACAAAAAAAGCATTTATTACAACAAGATTGCATAATTGTTTTTATTATAATACATGTTTTCCTCACACACGAAATCTTTTGTGACCAGGTAAGACCGAATACTTATTTCTGTGAAATAAGGGATAGAATCTTTTTTACAAACAAATAATCCCAAATTATTTATTAAACACGAGGTTTTGGTAAAATCCATAAGAATTAATAGGCTGCACTGAACACATAATAATAATAATGCTCTTTTGTCCAAAAAATTTTCTTAATATACCTGAAAATTTTGATGCGTGATACACAGAAGTAATTGGACATCAAGTATTAGTAATGTAATATTTTTGTGCATTTGTTTTTAATGTGTGAAATAATAATAAGATTAACCAATCAAATAATCTTCCGTTACCATTCGGCAAAACAGGAACTTCCGATAAAGAATAATAATAATAGTAGTAATAGTAGTAGCAGTAGCAGTAGTAGTAATAGTAATAGGATTCCGCGCTCGACATTTTATAATTATAATAATTATAATGGTAATAGCATTTACGCCCGTTTCTAATACCAAATATCTAATTTTTTTTTCGAATATATTTGAATTTATTGTTATTTATTTGGACACTCGTAAAACTCTTATATATTTGTATTACATTATCATTGCTATTACGAATATCCAAAATAATAAAATTTTAAAGTTTATTTGTTTTGTGACAATAACTCAATTGCTTTAGATTCGTTCAAATGATTTAAGTGATGTTTTAGAAGATCTTCCTATAAATTTGAGGATTTTTATAAATTCAAAAATTTCGTGAGTGATCGCTGATAATTTTCTTTGTTTATGTCACAATTTATTGATTTACACATAAAATGTTCTGCGCAAAAAATAGAAGTTTCTAAAAATTTATTGCCAAGATTTTTTTTCATAATTTTGATAAATGTACACAAATATTTGATTGGTCATCTCATTTTTGTAACTTTAAAAGTAAAAAACAAAACAAGTTGTTGTTGTTGTTATTGGTGATGCTTTTCTGGTTTATCTACTGCTAATATTCTTATTCTTGGTAATAATGGTTTTTCTGGTAATTCTCATAAAGCTACTTCTGCTATCAATGGTGTGCTTTAACCGGAATTCAAGTGGGTGGAGACTATTTTTTAATAAAAATACCATGATGAGTTTTATACACAGTACACACTCTCTATAACGACACTTTCTCTAACGACTCTTGTTCTATAACGAACTGAGATTTAAGCCCGATTTTTTACTATTTAAAAAATCTCTATCTAATTAAATTTTCTATGCTGTATAACGAAAAATTATCTTATATGTCCTATGACTATCTTTAGGAACCCGGTTAATATAAATACTAAAGTATTGTTAAAATGATTCGCAAATTCGTAATAAACAGATATGCATTTGGGGATTTTTAATCGTAAATATTTGTTAAATGAAACCATATTCGTATATATTATCGGCTAAATTATATTTAACTGGTTAAAAACCTGTTGGGGGTTTTTTACCGGTTTCAACATCTCTATTTATTTTTTCTTAATTTAGTAATTTACGTTTTAACTTGTATAATAATAATTTGTTTTGTTTTTTTTTTTTATGTTAACAACACACAAAAACACCCAATGGTTTCATGGCAGCATGTTGTTTGATATTGGCTACATGTTTTGCAAGCATATTAATATCAATAGGAATCTGGCAACCAAATTTGTTCAGAGTATAATAACATATTGGAGTTAGTTGAAAACAGGTGTAATTGTTAATTCGTTAATTATTTTATTAACAATTAACACAATTATTACAAAATTTTCTTTCAGAAATATATCAAGAAAAAATAAAAGAATTAGAAACTAAATTAATCTAAATAAAAAATATAAATCAATCAGAAGTTAAAAAATCATCGCCTCAAATTCAGCAAGTAGAATTTTTATATATTTTTACATTTCATATTGTATGGCACAATCCTTATAGATAATTAACAGTTTCGAAAGCTTAAAATAACGCGGTGGATATTATAGGCAAACAGAAATAAATATTTTCAACTCTTTTCGAAGGGTTTTGGTTTTTCTTTTATAATTGAAAATGCAAAGTAATGATTGAATTAGATAAATATTTGAGGAATAATGAATGCTAATAGTAAAGTCGTTACGATAAATAAATTTCATTTAGTTTCATAAAATAAAATCTAAGCTGTTTTTCAGAGCTTTATCAAGACCATAATTAATCCAAATAAATGCACTTTGCATGGACTAAAAGTGATAGATCTTACCACAGGTTAATGGTATATGAATTAAGGTTCTTGTGGTTGTTATCTAATATGGTAGATATCAAGCTTCAGGTTTGGTATATCATACCTAGGAAGAAGAAAAAAAAGAATCCTTTGATGTTGAGGGTTTCTTCCTCTCTGACTATTTCAGCCAAAACAATAATGCATCATTGATAATGGAAAATCAGATTATGCATGCAATAAAAATTTGTGTATTAGAAAACTCAATTATTGAAAAATATGTCTGTGAAATATGCGTTTCTAAAAATTAATCCCTGATTGAGTATCTAATACACCTGAAACTTGTATCGTTATGTAGACTAAATTATGATGTATCAAACTTCATGATTTTAGCATGTCTATTGCTCTAGTGAAAATTCCGAGAAATTTTATTTTTGTGAACCTAAGCATGACCCGAAACAAAATACAAAACATAAATTTTTAGGTTCTTGTAAATAAATTCTTTCTTTACTTAATAATATTAAAGTTTAATAGTTAATTTTGATGCCAATAAATCTTAAATTTTGTATATTACAAGAGCCACAAAATGTTACGAAAATGATTGCGTTATGTATAGAGTAGTTTAAAGTTAACGTTAACGTTAACATCATCATTTACTTTAATGTTAACGTTAAGTTAAGCATTGCCATAATTTTTTTATAATAAAAGAAAGAAAAGATGTCGGACCAATAAAAAAAAGCTTAAGCTGACTATGAATTACATCCTTTGATTTATATAATAATAGATAAACTTATGTTTAAATAATTAAAGCCACCATTAAATGTTTTAACATTTTAATTAATTTATAAAAATAAATTTTTTAAAATAGAATTAAGCTTTAGTTTAAGAAATGCCTTCTAAATTCGAGTAATAAAAATGAAATACAAAGGATGAGTTCATTGTGGAATAACTAATATTTCTGGAAAAGATGTGATTGGTCTTGATCCTGGGAGGAAAGATTTATTTGTTGTTGTCGACAATAAAGAAAGAGTTGCTCATTGTGGGACAAAGGAGTACAGAGATATGGCAAAATAGGAAGAAAATAAAAAGATGGCTTAACCAAGTAAGCTTTTAACACCTTTACTATTTGTTAGATAAAAATTAGTGATTTTATTTGTTAATGACCAAATTAGTTCATTATAGAATCAAAATATCAAAAACTTACAAAATGCTCTACCTACATCACGTGTATTCACCAAGTCCAACTTCTTAAATCATATTCAATTTATTTTAATGCATTATCATACCTTCCGATCTTTTTATGGTGCACTTTGCTTTTGCAAATAAAATTTGATAATTATGTCAGCAAGCAACAAGCACTTTCTAAAATGTGTCAACAGATCATTGGTAAACCACAAGACTGGCATTATTCTGATGTAGTTGTGGCTTATGGATCTGGTGGATTCTCCTCTTCTTTTCCTGGTTATGCTTCAGGACCAAAAAACAGTTATACCAAGAGTTGAAAAGAAGATGTACCACTTGATTGGTAAATGAATTTAAAACAATCCAGGTATGTTAAATAATTCTTATATCTGTTTTTAATGCAATATGTCTCACTCACCTTTATATTTACAGATTTGCTCAAAGTGTAAAAATCCTTTCCAAAATCCTCAAAAAATATATTCATTAAATGTATGCAGAGTTTGCAATGATGGCAATGGAATGTTGTGGAATAGGAATGTGAATACTGCAAGAAATATAAGAGATATTTATAACTTTATGTGTAAAAATGGAGGGGAACAACCTTCACAATTTGTTAGGTCATAATTTACATTATTAACTTATGGACCTTATGGGGATTTCCTAGAAGCAATGGTCAACTCAGTAGCACAATGTATATATACTTGACTGTATGTGTACATGGGACAGTTTTGATTTATCAGTTCTGTAAAGTGTAATAGTTTAGTTTTAACTCAATCTTTGATCTTATTTGATTTTAATATTAAGTGGAAATGGAAAATACTAATAATTTCAAATTTATTTTGTCACCTGTTAGATAAAGCAATACATACTTGCATGGTGTAATCATAATTTTCTTGGAATTGGAAGAATTAAAGCTCCTAAACGGGTCGGGCTAACCCGATAATTTCGGGTCGGGTTCGATTCGGGCCGGGTTCGGGTTTAAGAATTTCAACCCGAAATTTTTCGGGTCGGTCTCGGGCCGGGTTCGGGCTGTTGGTTAGGACCGAACCGAAAAACCCGAACCCGACCCGAAACCCGAAGACCTTTTGGACTGTACCAATTATACTTGAAGTCAAAATTATTGAATTGCAATCAAAAGTTTGCATGCACCATCCATCATAATTTTATACAACTGATGTGAGATGCAATTCATGATATAAAGACTTAATTCATAGCACAAGCATGTTTTATGACAATTTATTTGCTAGCAAAACTTTTTTGGTCATTGATGTTACATTAAAAATTAAAAAATTAAAAAGTTTTCATCATGGTTAAAGTTTGAATTAATTCATGCACACATCATAGTGTATATGATAGTTGAAACTATTTTAGCAAATCAATGATGAAACTTAAAAATTGCCTAAACTATAGGCAAAACTTTTTAAACTGTAGTTAAATTGTCAGTCCTATGAACAAAGTTTTATATTGTGGTAAATAAAATGTATTTATCAAAATGCTATCCAATAATATGTTGGATATGTGTCCTATATAGTCTCTTTGATTTTAATATTATGTATTATATTTTTATTATATATATAGTTTTTGTCACTATTTGACCAAGTGAATTTTTTACATAATACAAATTATTATTATTATTATTTGAATTATTCATAATACAAGTCAATCTTATTCATTTTATAAAATATAGGTCATTTCTTATATAATAAATTACAATAATTATGTTTATAATATATATTACTATTACTATGGTTGCTAGTACCATGACTTAATAAAAAGAAAAGGAAAATGTCAGCTACTACTATTTATTATTATACAAGGACTAAATACTAAGGAAAAATAGATTGATAAAGAAAAAATTTTTTAATTGGGGTCAGATTAGCAATGTGCATAACTTATTTTATTCAAAATCATCAGTATTAGTTTTTATTTGAATTAAAAAATTTATTTGAATTATTCATTTATTCATTATGAATTTATTTCAATGTAAATTGAATATTCAAATTCATAATGAATAAAATGAATAATTCAAATAAATCTTATCCCTACTTTGTATCACTCACTATAAATGCACTTAACTTTTAAAAAATTGGTACTATAAACAAATCATGATTTTTTTTGAACTAACGTTTATATGTAAATATAATATTTTTTGAAAAGAAAAAATTAAAATTTTGATAATTAATAAATTTTAAATTAATATATTTTCAATGTATCAAGAATTTTATTCCGATAATGATGATATCACTCAAGAAGTTTTTTCACAAAATAATAATTCTTCACAAGATGTGAGCGATGTAACTGATCTTGTTGTAAGTGACAGAACCTCAAGAAAAAAGCAATCAATTGTGCATTTTCATTTTACTTTTAATGAACAAAAAAATGAATACAACTGCAACCATTGCAGGTAGATTTGAGAATAATCTTCAATTAATTGTTTATCAATTTGAAAAATAAATTCACAAAATTATTTAAAAAATTGTTTAAATCTGTAATTTTTTTTAGCAAAATTTATAAAGCTCCAAAATATAGTTCCACATCTACACTTAATAGGCATCTCAATCAAGCTCACAAAGACATTATTGAAAATAGAGAACAAGTTGGACCTATGGATATGTTTGTTAAAGGAAATGAAAAACTGGTAATTATTATTTTATTAAGAGCCATTTTTATAATTTGTTACAAAAATTCTGAACCATTTTCAGTAGAAGTTTCATGTTACCAGCAACAAACAAAAGGTTCATAGTGTAAATTAATGTCAATTATACCTTGAGATGCAAGTGTTGATGAAATTTCTTTACATTTAGACATTTAAATAGAAATTTTATATATGTACAAAATATTTTTTTAATATATGAATGCATATTAATAAAATTAATATTTTAATAAATAATAGAATTTTACTCAAGAATTTTGGAAAAATGATTTGGTTAAATGGATTGTAGCTAATGACCAATCCTTTTTAGTTGTAGAAAATAAATTATTTCGAAAGATGATTAAAAGACTTAATAAAGAAGCTATAATCCCATCTGCAGATAGTATCCATAATTTTATTTATAATAATTTCAACAAGATAAAGGAAAATTTAAAAAAAGAGTTACAAGAAACACCTAGTAAAATTTCTTTTTCGTTAGACGGGTGGACCTCCAAAAATCAAATTGCATTTTTATGCATTACAAGTCATTGGATTACAAATGATTGGAAGCTTAAACATGCAATTCTGGATTTTTGTCAATTGAATGGGCCTCATTCTGGTGCTAACATTTCTGAAATTTTTTTTAATGTTTTAAAAGATTATGATTTGTTGAATAAAGTTGGTATTTTTAATAATTAAGAATATATAATACAATATTATAC
>CAJVPN010001148.1:0-17082 GCA_910592215.1 Entrophospora candida
TCGGAGTATTAGTTTCTACAACCTTTTTTTTTCCGAGTTTCGGCATTATCACATTTTAGTTTAGGCAAACTTCTATATATCCGTGAATACAAACCTAATTGTTACACGACGACTCACTCATATTCGCGGATCATCAATTAAATCACAAACAATCATACAATTTTTAAATAATTTATAATTTTTAAATTATGATTCAATCTCAACGTTTTACAACGTTGGATTGTGTGATTTTTTTAATCGTACGATTTTTTATTTTTGTTGATCATTTATCACGTGAATTCGTTGTAACGCGATTAGTAATTATTATTATATCAAAAAATTTTACCACGTTGTTCGTCAAGATTCTATTAATAAATTCAAGTTTTTTTAAAAATTTTTTCAAAATTCGTTGTGACAAGGTTCTTCAGATTGTAATAGTGCATTTGTTGTTTGAACATTTTGTGCATGATCAAGAAATTGGATCTGTGATTCACTCATTATATTTAATCATTAAATTTAATTAAAAAAATAATTTTATTCATTTTATATTTAATTTTTATTTAAAAAAACTTTACACAGCATCTTAAAAAGAATGACAGTAGAATTTAAAAGAATGAAATGTAGCATACAACCTTTAAATATAATGATGTACCTTTTAAAAAAATGACAAGAAGCATCAAATAAAACGTGTAGCATTTTTTAAAAAACAATAAATAAAAACATATGTAGCATTTTTAAAAAACGTGTGCAGCATGAAATAAAAAAACATGTAGCGTTTTTAAAAAAATGATTGTAGCATTTTTTAAGAAGCATTAAAAAAACGGAGTGCACCATTTTCTTGCTACATCAAAAATTTTTAATATTTAATTCAAACCATAATGACGCAGCATTTGATGACTTAAATGGCGCGCACTATAGTCACATGATTCCCCCTTTCATTGTATGTATATATGTATTAAAAAGTCAATACTAAATTTAAATTTAATAAATTTAATGTATCACTATTACTATTGTTAAGGTGGTGAATAATAAAAATCATTATGATTTATTGTTATTGTAGTAATAATACAGTAATAGTAATAATAGTAATTACTCCGACACTTGAAAAATCGTATTATTTCATAGAAGAACGTGTTACAAAAAAAAATCTTTAAATAAATAAAAGATTTTTCTTTCTTTCATACAAACAAATTTTTTCAAAAAATTATTCTTTTATTAACACATTTACCATCGTTAACCAATTAAATTTTACCAAAAAACTCAGCAAAAAGAACTTTATTTAAAAATCTGACAGATTTATAAGTAAACACCAAATCACAAAAAGACAAAATGGATGCGGATACAAATACTCAAGCTGATGAACCTTTTATAGACATTTTCGATCTTGTGTTCTTACTTTTAGCTGCCGCTGGAGCATTCGTTTATTTATTCAGAGATACTTTATTTGGAAAAAATGAAAGACCTGTACAAGCCGTTCCAGTAGTCCCTGTCAGTAAACCGATTGTTTCTACTCAACCAAAAAAAAGCAAAGATTTCCTTAAAAAAATGAAAGATACTGTATGTTTTATTATATATTACTCTTGAGTATTGAAAAAATTATAAAACTATAATCATTACAATCATCGTCGGCTTATGTTTTATAGGATAAAAACGCGATTTTTTTTTACGGATCTCAAACAGGTACAGCTGAAGATTATGCTTCACGTCTTGCAAAAGAAGGTCAACAAAGATTTGGATTGAAAATTATGGTGATTGATGTTGAAGATTGTGATATGACACTTCTTGATCAATTTCCAGAAGATTGTATAGCATTCTTTTTGTTTGCAACTTATGGTAAATCAATTATTGTTCATTCATATATACTTATATCATTTACATATATCATTTTATGCGGTTATTAAAAAAATTTTTTTTTAATTTAGGTGAAGGTGAACCACCAGACGATGCAATAGAATTTTGGGAGTTAATAACTACAGAAAATCCAGAGTTCTCAAATGGTATACCAATTGATGAAAAGCCATTGTCAACTCTTCGTTATGTAGTTTTTGGTTTAGGAAATAAAACTTATGAACATTATAATGCTGTTGGGAGGATGATTGATGCTAAGTTAAGCGAATTTGGAGCTAAAAAGATTGGTCAAGCTGGTGAAGGCGATGATGATGGTAGTTTAGAAGAAGATTTTCTTGGATGGAAAGAAGATATGTGGAAAGCTGTTTGTGATGCAATGAATATTGATCAAAGTGAATTACACACGAGGTATATTAATAATTATGGTTGTTATTATTATTTAATTATTTAATCTTCACTATATCTATACAATAATATTAGTTCACGAATTGCTGCCTATAAGATTACAGAATTAGAAGATTATGATGCCAATAAAGTGTATTATGGTGAATTTAGTGAACATGCTATTATGGCCAATGAAACGTATGTACAATATTGATGATTTTTATTTTTATTTTTATTTTAATTTTATTATCATTAATGTTGATATATTTACTTATTTTATTTTTTTAAAGTGGCCAAACTTATGATGCAAAAAATCCATTTCCTGCTACTATTCAAAACACCCGTGAGTTATTTAATTCATTAGATCGTAATTGTCTTCATGTGGAATTGGACATAGATGGATCCGGGCTTACATACCAATCAGGTGATCATGTTGCTATTTGGCCAATTAATCCTGAACAAGATGTCTATAGATTACTTAAAATTTTAGGTCTTTGGGAAAAAAAAGATACTATAATAAATCTTGAAAGTACTGATCGTATGTATCATTCATTATTTTTAATTTGTATAAATAATATTTTTATTTTTTAAAAAAAAATTCCCAATTAACCATAGCCAATCCATTAATTAATTAATCAGCATCTGCATCAAAAAAGAGCCCTTTCCCTGTTCCAACAACATATGCTACTATATTTCGAAATTATCTTGATATCCATGCACCAGCATCACGTCAATTTATTGCAACATTGGCAAATTATGCTCCAACTGAGGAGGGAAAATCTAGGCTCACCACATTGGGTCAAGATAAAGATGCATACAAAGCAGAAGTTTTAGATGCACATCTTACACTTGGAGAAGTATTAGAATTGATTTCACCTAAAGGAAAGCAATTAGATACAATTCCTTTAGATTTAATTATTGAAACATTACCAAAATTACAATGTAGATACTATTCTATATCTAGTACACCTAAATCAACACCTTCATCCATTCATGTAACAGCATCAGTATTATCATTCAAACCTGCATTATCTCAAAAATCTGTATATGGACTTGCAACAAATTATCTCCTACAAATTCATCGTAAACTACAAAACATCCAACACCCTGAAGCATCACCATATTATTTGTATTCTGGTCCTAGAGATAGATTTTATGATGAATCCTCAAACACAATCAAAGTTGCAATTCATGTAAGAAATACAAATTTCAAATTACCAAAAGATCTTAAAATACCAGTTATAATGGTTGGTCCTGGTACAGGTTTAGCACCATTTCGAGGATTTGTTATTGAAAGAGCCAAATATAAATCAGAAGATGAAGATGTTGGTGATACAGTTTTATTTTTTGGTTGTCGAAAAATTAATGAGGATTTCTTATATAAAAATGAGCTTGAAGAATTATTTAATATACTTGGTGATAGTGGGAAATTATTCACAGCATTTTCAAGAGAACAGGTAAATATATAAACATTAATATAATATATATTTTGATGATATTAATATTGATATATTATCATTACAATTAAAATTTATTCTTGTTTATTTTTAAAGGAAAGCAAAGTATATGTACAACATCGATTACAAGAGCAAGAAAAATATATTTGGGATTTGATTTACAATCATGGTGGATATTTTTATGTGTGTGGGTAAGTAAATATACGAATATGGACATTATAAATCTTATTCAATGTGAAAATATGTATTATATATATGAATATTTATAAATTTATATTAATTTACAAACCAAATAGTGATGCTAAAAATATGGCACGTGATGTAAATACCTCACTAATTCGAATTGCACAGAAAATTGGTGGAATGGATGAAGGTAGTGCAATAACTTATATTAAAGATTTAAGAAGTTGTGGACGATATCAAGAAGATGTTTGGAGCTAAGACAAAACAATCTTATTTATTATGATGATAATAACATTAATAATATATTTGATTTTATTTACTATTATTTAATTTAATTTAATTAATTTCAAAATTTTAGTTCAAATTTTCTTAGAATATTTGTTCATATGTATTAGAATCACACAACTATTATAGTAACAGTGATATTATTATTTATAAAGCTTTTTTAAAAAGTAATTTTTCTTTTTTTTTTTTAATTAATTTATCTTTAACATTGAACATGCATATAATAAATGTATAAAAAAATAAAAATACATAAATAGAAAGAAACATTTTATATCAAAGATTCTATTAAATACAGTGGTAATGTCACATTCTTCTATTTCAATGTAAAATAGAGAGTGAGTTAAGTAGGTTGTAGATTAATTTTGTAACATTTAACAATATGTATGATGTTCCTATTATTAATAAAATTACTTAACATGACAAAAAAAAAAAAACAAAGATTCTATTAAATAATTTTGACTTTTATACCATCAAAAATGATTTTTGAGTAAATAATGAGAATACATATCTATTTTTCATTTTTACAGCTTGATATGTTATCAGTGATTTTGTCAAGGATTGACTTTTGTAATAAAGATTTACAGTTCATTATATAATTATATTTCTTTAATTTATATTGCCTTCTCACAAACGTAATTCTATGGTTCTCATCCATCCATGAGTAATTGTTGCGATGATAAGTACACATGATGCTATATATAATACCCAAAAAATTATTCCGAGTAGTCTTGAGTACCTTAATTATTTTGTATAGTAACTAACGTCAAATTTTTTCTCTACACACAAAAAAAGATGAGTAAAATGTCAAAATTTGATGGTGACTGTGAGATTCGAACTCACGCCTCTTTCGAGACCGCAACTTGAGTGCGGCGCCTTAGACCAACTCGGCCAAATCACCAAGGTTTATGAGTTTAAACTTTATATTTTTTTGATATGCAGATTATGACAAACAATTTATTAAATGTCTTTTAATGTCTATATCCGCCGAATGATATTCACAGGGCATAGTAGACATTTGATTTCATTGGCTAAATTTTGTGACGATCACCCTTCCAGATATCACGCAAAAATTAATATCAGAGGGAAGGAAACTTGATAGAAATAAAATGTTTATAATAAATAAAAAAATTAATATATAGTATTTCTTTATTGAATGTTTTTAATACATATGCTTGGTTTTCATTATATAGTCGTATTTTAATATTATATTGTACACAATTATACTCTAATAAAAATAAACTTCAATTTGGGGAAAAAAAAATATTTATTGTATAGTGATTCATTACAGGGTTATTATACTTATCCCCAAAAATCAATATAAGCACGCGACAGTCGGTCTCCCAATGCACCAAAAACGTGTTATAATAGTATCAAATGCGAATTTTTTTATTTCTTTGTTTCTTTGTTTGTAAAAAAAAACCTACACGTGAAAATTTGATAAATTTCGATTTTGGTGTGGTGGCGGTGAAGAAGAAGTGCTCACGCCCCCCCCGCTAACATTAATAATTAATTGTCGACATCATAATTAATATCATAATGATATAATATTAAAATATAAAAATACCTTTTTTTTCCTGTGATTAATTCTCTTTTAGTGAATTTTTCTTTATTCAATTTTAGAGTGATAGTGTGAGAGTATCTTTTCTTTGTCTATATGTTTAGTTAGTAACACCGAAAAAAATTTTTTTATAATAAAAAATAAAAAATTTTTTTCTCTACAAAAAAT
Organism: Entrophospora candida; assembly: GCA_910592215.1. Taxonomy (NCBI): domain Eukaryota; kingdom Fungi; phylum Glomeromycota; class Glomeromycetes; order Entrophosporales; family Entrophosporaceae; genus Entrophospora; species Entrophospora candida. The sequence goes on from CAJVPN010001148.1 coordinate 5,863, forward strand.
AAAATATTTCAAAAAATTAAAAAAATTTGATAATAAATGGAAAAAGAAAAAACGAGGGAAGATGAAGTAATTGAAGCAAATAAAAAAGCAAACGAAGAAATTGAAACTGAAGCAATTGATGAAAATGCTAGTACTAGTGATGTACAAGAAACTTCATCACCAACACCAAAGAACATAGGTAATAAAGAATCAATTAAAGATGATCCTGTAAATAACAAATCATCATCATCAACAACAACAAATATTTCCAACAATTTAAACATTTCGAAAGAACCAAAGGTAGAAACTAAAGGAATGAAAATTAAAAGTAAAGTTTGATTTTCAAGAAATTATATAAAATAGTTCTCTACAATTAACAATTAATTAATTTTTTCTTCGAAATTCTAATATTTCATTTAGATCCTTTTGTACATATTAAACCTAAAGGTAATAATTACTATCCTAAACTCATATTCATGTTTTCTCCATTAATGATTAAAATACTGATACTAATATTATCAATAGTTGCTTATCTTGTATATTGGGAAAATCCTATACATTCTGGCACAGCCTTAGCAATTGGATTATCAATTCTCATTTTTACATCATGTTATTCTTTGTTCGATACATTTTGTTTTCTTTTTGTCTCTTTGGTAGGATTGAATACGATTTATGTGGCTGGAAAAAAACAATTAAACGCAATACTTAATCAAGAACCCATTAATCCATATAAGTAAGCATTATATAAAAACATATTTATGAAATCATTTATAGATAACACATTATTGATATATTTATATTGTTATTATTACAGTGATTATTTGGCTAACAAACCTTGGTATGTTGAAAGTGCACAGGTGAATAAATATATTGATGAAGTAATTTGTGGAATTAACTTCATTTCGGTGGAAACTCAAAAGATTGTTTTAGTGGATGATGCGTTGAGATCAGCCAAGGTAACTTTCTAACTATCACTATCAAGTATGAAACAAATCCCTGATTTATATTAAATTTACATACCACATATATAGTTTGCATCTCTGGTCTATTTCGTATGGCGGCTTTCTTCTTGGTTTAGTTTACATACGATTTTAGGAATTGGTAATTATTTTATTATAAGAATTTATATATAATGATAAATCATGTTAATCGCTTATATTCATATTATTTATACACATTATTATTATGTAGCACTTGTTCTTGGGTTTGCAATACCTAAACTTTACTTACAAAACAAAGCTTTAGTTGATGAAAAATTAGATCAAGCAAACAAATTAACTTCTGTCTATTATGAACGGTAAGTAGTAAATATACCTATTATATATATATATTATTATGTGTATATTTGTGTATAATAATATCTAATCAATATTTACGCCTACACATACACACATGTGTAGTGGAATTGACGTAGTAAAACAAAAAACAGGAGTAGTATTTACTAAATTTCAATCAAATAACGTAATTAAAAACTTGACAAAATCAATTCCAAATGCTCAAAAGGAAGAATAACTTTATTATTATATTCGTGTATTATGTAAATAATCCTTTTGTTTGCTATTTAAAAGATTAAAGATTATAAATTATTGTTTAAATATGAAATTATGTATATCAATATCCGCCAATTAAATTTATTTTGATAATCTAAAATTTTACAAATAAAATTACAATTTTAGTAGTGTACACAAATTCGAATTGTTTCTTTTTTTAGATTACTTTTTACTAGAAAATTATTTATAATAATAATAAATAAAATAGGAAGAAAAAAAAAGAAAAATGAATTTTATTTTATTTTCGTTTACTACTTTTATTCTAACAATAATAATATTGTTGTTAGTTACAAATGATCATTTACTCGGAGTTAATGGTGATTTTAACTGTTCATATGTCGAAGTAGATGGGATAATTTTTAATTTAAGCGCACTTAACAAGTTAGTTATAAATCAATTATTAATTACACATATTTGTATGCATATGTGAAAACATTAATATTCATCCTTTGATTTTCTGTCGGCATTTAGAACTTATACTATTTCTCAAAAGAAAGTAACACCACCATCAGTAACAAATACAACACAAAAAATAAGTCTTTGTAATCCTTTAACTTATGAAGATGATGACAAAACTCCACAGGGAGATAGATGTGCAAATGGGACGTATATTTGTCAGATTATAACTAATATCAAAGATAAAGATGAAAGAATTATAGAAGTTCAATCTATTGCAGGAGAATTTGAAGAAAGGAAACTAGATCCAAAATATTATTTAGAACCATCACAAAACAAAGAAGATCTACATGGTTATTAATTTATATTGTTAAATTGATTAATTAATTGTGGTAATTATTAATTAATAACAAATTATAGCAATTAATAACAAATAATATTAATAATAATTAGGTTTATTGAAAATAACTTTACATGGTGGAATTGTACAAGAAGAGCAACAACAAGCTAATATTACATTTGTTTGTGATGTAAGCATAAACTTATTTATTTTTAAATAATTGTCTTCAAAAAATTCAAAAAATTCAAAATTTATAGAAAGAAAATAAAGAAGTGGAAAACCCGATTACCTTTAAAGGTTATAAAGATAATGTATTATCTTTAGAATGGACAACACATTCAGCATGCGGGTAAATTATCTTTACTATGTTATTATCTATTGTTATTTTAGATTCTAAACATCATTGTTATTATTTTTATTCAGAACTAAAAATCCTGATAATACTAAAACTCTTGGAGGATTTGCCATATTTTTAATAATGTTTGTAAAATATAATTTTAATCCATCACATATTTATTAAATAATACTAAAAAAAAAAATTATAATTATAATTATATATATATATATATATACACACACCTATGTTGATAGTGTTTCTGTATTTTTTGGATCATATTTATTATTGGGAGCAGCATACAATCACCACATCTATAATGCACAAGGGTGGGATTTACTTCCACACAGGTAATTAATTCATAGATCATTCACTAGACAATTATGCAAATATAATAAATATTATTAATTGATTTATAGGGATTTTTGGAGAAGTGTTCCACAAATGACTTTGGTAAATATTTTTAATCTATTAATTTCAATTCAAATATTTTGATTCTTTTTCACTAAAATATAATCTATTTTTAACTTTTAATTTTAGGATTTAATTAGCCATTTAATTAATCTTATAAAATCTGGTGGAAGACCAGGTTATTCAAGAGTATAGAAAATAAAATAAAGTATTATCACACAATTTATTGTTACTATTATTACTACTACTATTGATGCTACTATTGTCATTATTACTACTATTTGATATTATTACTATTTGTATTTTATTTCTAATTATTTATAAAACTTTTTTTTTGTTTTATTAAATGACAATTATATATAATTAACAAGTAGAACATATAATAAATGTCCAATTATTTTTTAAATCTCCCTGACCAGGAGAGACTCCCATTGGATCTTTTTGATGTTGAGAATGTTTTGAACGTCCAGTATAAATTGATGGTTGGTGTAGGTATGGAAGTTTTTGAGAAGATAGTAAAATGGAATGAGAAGCTGAGAGCAGTCTGGACACACCAGCAATAGCAATTGCATTTGCTGAATCAGGATCCTGAGGCTTTATGGTGTAGTTGCACTTGAATAAAATGCATGATGGGTTGAATACACTTATTATATTCTATGGGGAATTGTGTGAGCCTATTTAGTCTGTTGGAAACATTACACACAAGTGTACAATATTTTCTATGCCATCATTTAAAGGGATGAGGACGTGAAATTTTGAAACAGTTGATGATAATGATAATGATAATGAAGATAGTTATTTTGAGTTTCTTTTCTGGCATATAATAATTTAATTTCTTCTACAATACCAAGCTTTGTCTATATTCTCTTTGTATGAAGCTGCCAATTATGTTGACTCTTCAATTGAGACTTGAAATATCCAAAGTTCTTCAGATCCTGGCCAAGCTCTTGATGGATGTTATGAGCTGCATTAATTTCCAATATGATCCGAGCTATTTTGAAAGTATACAGGATTCTGAATAGCTTTTCATGTCCCAATTTTAAGAGACACTCATTAGTTTCAAGTACGCAAGACTTTGTTAATATAAGGAACTGTGATTTTAAAAGAATATGATGTAATTTCATAAGAGGTGGTAATATGATGTGTAGTTGACTCTCTATCAATATCCATGTGCTCAGTACCACTGCCATCTTTAACTCCAAAAGTCAGGTTATACTGTATTAATTAACATGTAATTCAATTCAGCTCACTTATTTATCTTGCTAATTCCCACCATCTATTCTTTACTCAGCAATTGGTGGCAAACTTAGAGATATCTAAGTGTTCAATAAAATTTTTAATAGTAAAGTCGACCATGTTGAAGTGGTGAACCTAGTTTGTAGTTTCTTTTAGGTTCCTTTTTTCTCCTCTTCATCTTAATACTTTTGACACAAAGTGCAAGATGCAATTCATGAGTTCTTTTTAATATAAATAATTCCTGAACATCCTTTTCCGCCTCATACATATACTACATGACAACAAGATGGATTGCACCAGATTTTGAAGTTTTAAAACATAATGTATTCGCAAGTGAATGATGCAAATCCATCCAAAGTCAGGCACATTTTTAAGCATACAAATAGTTTATATAGTTTATATCGTCTTGTAGCTTTAGCAAAAATTTACATGCAAATTTTATATCTAAGGAAAGTTAAGAAAATAAAAATTCATTCAAAATTTTAAATATTTCTGACACATGATGATATATGTCCTGAATAAGCATCTATGTTTCTTGAAAAACTTTAAATTCAAAATGTCAGTCTTAAATAAAAGTCAACATGGTAGGGTATCATCGGTCTATATAAAAATAATATACCAAATCACAAAATATAGAAAAACAGTGACTGATGAATCTGAAAATAAAAAAAAAAAAACAAAAATTGTGAAGTTGGCTTTGTCTAAGACCTCAATTTTGCACAAATTTTAAAAGTATAGAAGTCACTTTCTGCCCTACCTTTAAAAAAGCATTATTAGTTGATAGAATAGGTCTCTAATTCTAATGTAATAATGAGATTTTCTGAAAAAATTATTTGTTGTAGAGTTCTATTCTTTCATGAGGATTTGGCCGCTAGGATCATAATCCACAAAATCATTTCTAAACTTGACAGTAAGGAAAATATTGGCGCCTTCAAAAAGATTGAGATTGAGATTGAGATTGATTTCGATCTGCGTTCAAAAATTTCCATGTTGAGATTGATTTCGATCTGAGATTGAGATTGAGATCAAATTTTAATATGAAATTTCAAACAAAATAAAATAAAAATAAAAATAAAAATAATTTTTTTAAAAAAAAAAATGGAAAATATTGAAGTACCCAAAAAACAAAGACATCAATACTAAAATCATTAGCATTGGTATTTGTAAGTTCAAGAAAAGAGACATAAAAATTCCATTTTTAATTAATAATTGTCGATCATCTTGATAAAATAATTTTTTGATCATGGATTGAAAATTTCAATTTCAATTCAATCAAGTATTCAATCTCAATCTCAATATAATAATTTTTGAAGGCACCCATTGTGATCAAGTTAGCAAGAATACTAATAAAAAATAATTTAATAATAATTATTATTATTATTGTTTCAAAATGTCACGAAAAGTAAAAAAAAGGAAAGAGAAAGTAAGAAAAGAAAAGAAAAGAGGAAGAAAAATCATCAAATTGGGAGAATCTAGCAATGACCCGACAGTGATAAAAGTTTGTATGTTCAAAAGTATTCCACCGGAAATGTTTATCAATATTTGTCAATTTCTTCCACCAAGGGATTTATTGTCATTGGCTTGTGTATGTAAAATTTTTAATAATTACCTATGTGATAAAGACTCAATTACCACGCAAAGAATTTGGAAAGCTTCTAGAGAAGCATTTTTGCCCTTCTTAAAAATGAAACCTCTAAATGGAATGAATGAATTTGAGTATGTGAAATTAGCGGTAGAAACAGGTTGTCAATTTTGCAATAAACATAAAACAAGAAAAGTTTGTTGGGAATTTACAGTTAGGGCTTGTAAAGATTGTATAAGCAGTAGAACAGTCAGGTCACTAAATTTTTAATGGAAAAACTTTTTTGTACATTAATTTAAATATTTATAATTTAATATCATCGATTACTAACTGTAATTATTATTAATTATATAGTTTATATTATATTAGAACTCATATTATAAAATATCAGCAAAATGTTGAAGATATCGTTTCAGGTTTGCCTTTTATTCAAGGTTGGTTTTATAGGCCATGGTTTCCTCATAGTACTAGATTCATATCTTTATACTGGAAAGATGATGTTATTAGAACCAATCATGAATATTTGGAAATGATAAAAGATCCGAGTCAATCGAAATCAGAATGGTTTCGTAAAAAGAAAAATGAGGGTAAAGAAAAGATGTTAGAAATCGCTAGAAGAAATTCAGATTACAATACGGCATTCTTAGATAAACAAAAAGAAAACGATAAACTGAGACAAGAAAGAAGTTCAAAAATCCGAGAGAAAATTACTGAATTTACTAAAGAGACAGATGTAAACGGCAATCAGATTATTGACTTGAAAATTCTTCAAGATTGTCCTACATATAGGTCCTCGTTATATGGTGATAAGCCTCAATCACCACGACCATTCACAGAAAGAGCGTGGAAAATTATGAAAAATAAATTGTTAAAAGAATATAATGAACTTCATAATGAAAAAAAAAAACAAGCCAAAAAAGTGAAAAGATAGTTGTTGTAAAGTACAATCATTATATGAAAATTATGAGAGGCATAAGTTGATATTCTAGTTTAAAGAAAAAAAGTAATTTTTATTTCTATAATTTTTGTAATAATATTTTATTATATAAACCACAATTTAATAAGAATATATCTAATAATTAATTAAATAATAATAAATTTGTATATTTTATTCATCACAGTTGTTTATGATTAGTTTAACAAGTGGAAAACACATAGTAAATGACCAATTATTTTGTTAGATCTCACTGACCAGGAGAGACTCCCATTGGATCTTTTCGACGTTGAAGAAATGTTGTCCAATACATATTGACTGGTGTTAATGGCTTGTGAGGTGTATAGGTTCTTGAGAAGGGTGGTAAAGTGGAATGAGAATAGAGTTGGCACCCGTAATGTAAAATTACGGTATTACGGTGTTGCAACTCGTGTTGCAACAATACAACATTGGAGGGCCAGAATTTACGGTGTTGCAGCTAACTGTAATGTTGTAATATTTGTTATACAAATAAAAAATAGATCATGATCCTTACTTTTCTAATTATTATCATTTCTTTTTCTCCCACGAATATAATAATCAAAGATGACTGATAACAAAAATAAACTCGGTCAAAAATATAGTGATATTTGGGAATATTTTACAGGTGGTAACCATCTTGGTAATGGACATTACCAGGTTACATGTAAGCCATGTTTGTCATCTTTAAGATGCCCAACCATATCTTTTACATTCTCATGTTTCTCAATGTACAAAAGCATCTGAAACTATCAAAAATGAAGTAAATGAATTGATTTTACAAAGTCAACATTTCCTAAACAAGGAAAACCTCTTGAACATTCTGGAAACGTCATATTGATGGTTATTTTTGTTCAGTTGATTTAGAAGAATCACGCATAAAACAATCGATAAAGCTTTAGTTATGATATTTATTATATGTGCGTTACCTTTCCGCCTTGTAGAAAACCCGTTTTTCATTAATTTTTTAAAAGCATTAAATCTTGGATATCAACCACTTTCAAGAAAAGCAATGTGGATGAAAATGCAGATATGGTTGAATGGGATAAACATGCTGATTTACAGCAATTAGATGATTAATAGATAAATGAATTCAAATTTGTTGTGTTTGTTCTATTTTTTATTATAAGAAAAGCATATTAATATATATAACGCTTATATGCTTATATTGATCAGCATAGATAAAAATCCTTTTATGGATAGATCGGCGTTACACGCATTTGGGCATACTGCAACAAAACCAGACAAAGTGAACACTGGTATTACCAAGAATTTCAGGGATCAAAATTTATATTAAACTAAAATTTAGCAGACCATGGAATCCATTACTTTTTTTTTAATAAGAAATTTAAATTTTGAAAAACAATTATTCAGCAATTTATAAAATTCCCTTTGTAAACTAAAATAATTAAAACTACTAATTCTCAAATATCCAATAAAAATTTGGTTATAACATTAAATAATGTTATTATTTAGGAGATCTATTCACATTTAGAATAGGAATATTCTCAGTTACAAGATTTCTTCGTTTTCCCTTTATGTTCAAAACATGCAATTTTTGTGCTACACTTTCAGTTTCTGATAATTTATTTATGTTAAATTAGTTGTTGATTGTTTATAAATAAATTGCTATAGTAGTAGAATAAAAAGTAACAATATACCTCAAATTCTTTTAGAATACAATAAATATCCTCATACAACACACAATCATTTTCATTGTATGGTAAAATACATTTGTCTATTAAACCAAAGAAGTAAATACCATCACCATGCCATGTCATTCCATAAATGTTAACTTCAAATCCTGTATAGGAGAAATATTTCAGCTAATAAAACTTGGAAATGAAGTCTACATAATGCATTGAAGAACAAACATACCTATCTGTGTCCAACCAAAAACAACCAATTTCTTTCTTTGCTCATCAGATACAAAATTCCATCCTTTTAAAATTTTGTTTAAAGCATCTCTCATTATCACTGAAAGTTTTATCTTATCAACATATTTCTTCTTCTTGGTTGCTGCAGGTAATCCAAATGGACCTAATACTAAATACAGTACTAATATAAAGTACTGCTGGCAAAAGCCTAAAAATGATCAGTAAATATTCCACTGTCTAGCTAAGGCGTCCCTTAGTTAGTATGGTCTTAATTTAGGGTGAGGAATGCTTCCCAGCAAAGGTGTATTAAAGATTTTTATTTAAGGTTCAGGTATTTATTATAAAGGTTTTATTAGCAATAATATATTAGTTACAAGGTTGTTATTATATTATTATTGTTGTTGTATCATGAGCATGATGATTCTCACTTGGTCTAAAACCAAGCTCTTTTATACCTCTTGAGGTATTACAAATAACATGACCTTTACAATATTTTGTCCAATAAAATATGCTTATTAATCCTATTTTCTGTAATACTAGCTTACTAATTGTTAATTACTAATGCTATGACTCATAATGAGTAATCCTATGAGTCACTATTACAAATAATTTGATTAATAATTTGAAGTAAATAATTAAAATAATTTAAAAATAGAAATGATGTAATGATCTACATGTGTAACACGACGCAATGTGTGGTGCAGTTGTTACACAAAATATTAAAAATATAAAATGACGTCATTATCACGTGACTGACACAGTAAGTTGGTTCCGATTGATCGACATGCTAGGGACTTCTCCGGTCCTCATTTACAATCTCACACTACCAACTTTACTTCTTTGGAGTGGATTGTTATTTGCATTCCTTTCATCTTGTGTAGCTAAGGATTGGATTTCACCTCTATAAACAAAAACAAATATTATGTAAAAATAATGCATCAAGACTTACTACCATTTGTCTTTCATTATATCAGAATTAATTACACCACAAAATATTGGATGCATTGTAGTGAACTTCAATTCATCTTCTGACAAAGCATCTTTGAATAACTTCATATTGGACTTACTGTTAAAAAAAGATAAAGTTGGTTCATCTAATAATAATATTGTAACAAGATCACAATTATTTAACACTTACATATACTGAATTTTCACATGAAAATTCTCATACTCATCAACATCCATTTTTATACAATTGTTATCAAAATAAGTTTGAAGGACTTTTGGTGCTGGTTTAGGATGCCAATTGATCAGATTTGAGAATTCCTGAGATACTTGGTGTATGACTGTGGGGTCAAGCTCTGTACAATTAAAAGTGATTCCATGGTGAGATCTAGTATGCCCCAATAGCAAGGACTATAAAATATAGTAGGATATAGATATGAGTAATCAGAATAACATTATTCTTGAAGTCATTACATGAAATTTATCTCACTACACATTTAGATTTTGGAATCTTATCCTGGTACTTTCTGAAATCAGATATAAATTCCTGTTTATTGAAAATGGGCTTGGATAGATTTCATTAATATAAAATAAGCCTTCTGAAGTTCATAGTTATGTAACAATCAATAAATAAAGAATACTTTGTTTTCACTTGTATCTGGCAGCTTGTTCTCTTCAGATAATTTTTCTTCATCAACAAATTTCATAATCCTTTCTTCATTTTCTTCATTATATAATAATGAATACATTTCCTCATCAAATGTTTTATTATCCTCAACCTCTTCCTGTTTTTCAGTTGACTGAATGATTTAAATTGTTAACAACATAATTAAAGTTTATTATTAAAATAAGGTTTACAAACATTTAAATCATAAGAAAAAAAAAGTTACTTCTAGAATTACAGCATCATCAGTTTCAGTTTCAATAAGGATTTTGATTATTGCTTTTTCCTATAGTCGGTGTTGACAATGGTTTTGGTGTTAGTGATGATGATGAAAATGGTGGATTTACAACATGAAGTCTTTTTGCTTTGCTATTATTTTCTATATTTTGTGAAGAATGTTTCAAAATATTAATATCCTATTCAAGTTATTAAGTATTTACACAACCATTACCTTCTGTTCCTACATCAAGATTATGTTTTAACAATTCTTTCTAAATCCACCAATTTTATTTATATAATCATTGTGTTCAATAGCATGATCTGATAAAAAATTTATCTATGAGATGTCAAGTTAATATTGTTATAATTAGAGCCCTGAACAAAGTTGAGTCATAATGAAAGATAAATTGAAAATGTGAATTAAATATGCAGTACTCACATTAGTTTCTTGAACATAATCATGAAATTTTCTTTGTTTGTTATGACTGTTGAGAATTTCTTTCCAAAAGAAATTAATCAACCAGGAGTCCTTTTCATGCTTTTTTTTTATGAAAATGATAATAATTAGTAAACAAATGACTACAATTATGAATTTTAACTGGCATCATTAAAAATATACAGTCAGACCTCCATAAATGCGCCCCCCATAAATGCACATCCTCCATAAATGCACACTATGTCTTGGTCCCAACCTCAGGACTTAGTGATAAATGCACACCCTCCATACTCTGCACT